>ML782383.1:1096569-1114888 GCA_009831015.1 Picea engelmannii | reverse complement strand
TATTGAGTTTTCAAAAAGAAATAAAAAAAAAAAATTAAATAAATAAAAGGGGGGGAAAACTTAAAAGAAATATGATTTAGGGTTTTTGATGAAAACCTAATGGGATTGGGTCAAAAAAGAGGATAAAAGAAAGGAGATGGGGGAAAAGTAGGGGGATCTGCTATGAGGTATTGTTATGCTGTCAAAATTGCAACTGGACGGATTGCTTGTGGGGGTTGGGGACTTTCTCAGCTGTGATAGAGTGGTAGCTTAGCCTTGGAGGCAAGCTGGGAAGCTAGGTTACTGTCTGGATTTTGTGTGGCCCCTTTGCGGCTTGGGGGGCTAAGGGGGAAGGAGAGTACCCCTAGCATTTGGCTGGGAGGTACCGGTGAGTTCTTTACAGTCGGCGAGTGGGAGCATCAAGGAGCACGCAAACACCAACCGGAGCGGGCGAGCAGGCCAAGGTATGTTTTTTTTTATTTTTGGTGGAATGATAGTCTCTGGTTGCGTCTGAAAATTTAGATGGCTGTGTTATATTTTGGATGAATGCTTTCAGTTTTGTGATAAAGATTAGATAGAATGGTTGCAATGAACCACAGGAATCAACCCATATGCTCTAAAAAAAATGAGCAGGGCAGTTTATGGTTCTTCATTTGGCACAGTTTTAGGGTTCCTCTTTTCATATGCTGGGCGTTTTTCTTTTTACAGTGGCCGTTTTCACAGTGGGTTCACCTTATACCTACTGGGCGTTTCTATACATCTAGTGGCAGTCTTTTTACTGTGGGTTTCTCTTTTCCTGTGATGGGCGTTTTATATATATAGTGGCAGTCTTTTTACGGTGGGTGTTCCCTTGAATTATTGGGCGTGTTTATGCCCTCCGTGGGCGATTTCCTCTTACTATGGGCATTCTGTTTCTTTTCTTTCTTTTGGGGGCATTTCGCTTCACAAATTATGGTCATTCGTTCCATTGACTGTGTGAGCTCGTGGTTATCACACTTGTGGTTATATTCTAAACCTTCGTGCACCCTTAACCTTGTCACTGTTCCAGCCTATCCTTCCCTCGTCCGGCCGATGAGTTACAGCGAGTCGCTTCCACTGAAAGCGCGTTCCATCAGTCCAGTGCATTGTTGATGCGAGGGTGAATGGATACTTATTTGCAATGAAAATAAAAGAACCTTTTACATGTAACATTTGGGATCACATCCTTAGTTTAAACTTAGATTCGACATTGCAATTTAAAAACTCTTAATACGTAGATGGTTCGCCCCTTGCGTAGATGTTACATTTGGGATTTGCAAATTTAAGTGATATTGTTAAGAGTAGATCGAATACCTAATGTGGGCATTGTCTCTTTACTGTCTTCACTTATATATTTGTCCAATTAATGTTATCTTATTTGCTGTAAAAAAAATAAAAAAATAAAAATTAAATAAACATAAATTTGTGTGTGTACCCTAATCTGCTTCGCCGCAATCAATTGGAAGCCATTTAAATTAATCTGAAAACTGGTACCTAATCCCATACCGCCTTTAATCTCATGCATTCCCCCAAATCCATCTCTGCGACTGGGTCGAATTTTCTTGCGCTGGTAGTTATTGCTGCCAGTTGCCAAATTTTTACCTGACCTGGCAGACTGGTTCAACCGCTGTCCCCTAGGGTAGATAATAACTCGCAGGGCATTAATTACGTTTCTGGGGTAAGGCTGCTGCAAGCGTAAAGTGAATTTTGGAAGGCATGGGCATTGACTAACCATTATCTAGTTTCAATGGGTAATTCCAATGCTGCTATATTGTATGGAGATGATGTTTGGTTTATTGTAGTTTAAAAATGCTGGTAAATTTTAAACATTGTCATTTTAAGTTGTTATAATTATACATTGTCCCTTCTGAACATTGCTATTGTTAACATGGTTCATTTAGATATTGTTGTTGATACATATTGTCAATTTTAATTGCGCTGGCATCAGACTATTTTTAAATATGAGGTTATATATGAATATGATGATAAATGGTATATATTGACAATGAGTTGGGCCTTTTTAAATTTTGTCATGGAATATATATATCGCTATTTTAGATATTGTCTTTTTAAATTTGATACCTTTAAATGTGACCTTTATAAATATGGTCATTCTTATATATGGACAGTTTTAACCATGTCATTACACTGTTATTTTTATTCTGATGTTAACTATAATTATGAGGTTATGCTTATATATTGACCATAGGGTAAGAGTATTGTCATTTAGTGGAATTGTTGCTACCATTTTGCTATTGCGAATAATGTAATTTATTGAACTTCAGTTGCTTGATTGTAATATTAATGGTATTGCTATTTCTGTCTTGAGGGACTGTGGCTGTAACGTAGAGCATGGTAAGGGTTTAGATAACTGGGTTGTCTTTTTGTTTTTATTAAAGGTGAATTCAATGATCCTTGCTGAATCGGGTAAGGGTTATGTTAATGCTTGAATTAATAAAGGTTAGTGTCACCAATAGTATATAATTATGAGGTGATTTATACATCGTCATTTTAAATGTGGTTATTTGATTATTGGCATTTTAAATTATTGTTAAAGTGGTTATTTTGAATAATGGCATTTTTAATTATTGTTAATTGGGTTATTTTGAATATTGGCATTTTTAATTATTGTTAAAGTGGTTATTTGAATAGTGGCATTTTTAATTATTGTTAATTGGGTTATTTTAAATATTGGCATTTTTAATTATTGTTAAATTGATTATTTTTGAATATTGGCATTTTAGTTGTTTTTATTTCTAGTCCCTTCTAAATTCTGTTGCTTTTAAATATGATCAATTCAAATATTGGCATGGTTACATATTGTCATTTTAATTATGATGTCATGATGTTATTTATAGATAGGATGATGTTTTTGTATATTGACATAGGGTAATGGTGTGTCATTGGGTGGACTGAAACAACTAGGTAATGATGGGGTATTGATACCCACATTTAGGATAAGGCTTGCTCCAATTTCCATTGTTGTTCATGGTAAAGTTTAAAATAATGTATTGATTAAATTAAATGATCATGTTATGAGAAAGTTAGTATCTACGTTACTTGTTTAATATAAATGTTAAGTAAATGGATTTAGATAATTGAAGGTTGCTAGATGATACCATTGTAGTTTATTATGATAATAGTCAGCTAAATGGCAAAGATCTCATGTTAGGAATATAATGATGCCAGCCTGTATGGTGTTGTAGAATGGTAGTGTGGTAGATTGTTCCATGACCTCTCAATGATCGAGACCCTTCCTATTTTTTTTTTTCTTCTAATAGGATTTTTTTCTTTCTATCATATATTATGTGTATAGGAGTTCAGGTCAATTTGACCATTATAATACTTACCCTTTTGATAAGATTTGAAGGTAAATTTTGACATGACTTATTGATGGTTGAATAGGTTAGAATGAATTGTAGGTGAATCAGTAGTATGGTATGTGATTTATTAATGCTATACAAACAGTTATTCTGCATTAGTAATGAGAACTCGCAATTAATTTGGTTTTTCATTATTTAAGAGTAGAATTGGCCACTCTTTGACTAATGGAAATTCAAGGGAATGTTGGGTTGGTACTTAATGCTAATGGAGGCGGAGATAATTCCTTGTCGTCATGAGGGTCGGTCATTGTGAGTCCTTGTGTTCTGCACCTTCCTTCGATGTTGCAGTCGTGCATTTATTTATGGTGCACTTGGATGAGTCATTGAGTATGGGGTCAGTCGTGTCAGGCGGGATGTAGACACCTCCAGGTAGCTTAGTATATGTGTCTATGTGTATATTCTGTGTAAAGCTTCCAGTGATGTATCAAGAGTCTCGGGGCCTTTAAAGGCAGGGTTTCCACTCTTGCGACACACCTGATGGATATTACTAGTTTCTGCCTGAGCAGTCGACCAGTAGCCTATCTGACCTTCTCTCTCTCCGAAGCAGAGAACTAAGATTAAACACCCTGCTTTCCTATGCAGTAATAGTAAGATCTGCTACCATGGATTCTTCCCTCTGTGTTCATACCGTGCATAACCCAGTACGTCATTAAATGTTCGCATTGTGCACCTTATTTCTTGGGTCGTTCATTGCATGCAGCTACTTGTTGTGTGTCTTGTCTTCTTGTTGTGATCTTCGTGGTTGCGTCTTGTTACTCATCGAGTGGTGACGTAGAGTCCATTGAGTCTGTTTCCCCCTCCTACATGCACGCACACACTTTTAAAACAAAAAAAAAATTGCACCCGTTATCAGCATTGTTGTCGTAACGAAGAGGTTCCTTACACAAAGCTTGCAAGTCATGCCAACTGTTCATTGGTAAGAAAAATATTCCTACCTTACCTTTAATTCTAGTAAAAGTTGAAGCTCCTTTCCAACAATGGGGCTTATATTTCATTGGAGAAATTCATCCAGAATCGAGTGCTCAACACAGATGGATTCTGACTGCTACTGATTATTTTACAAAATAGGTTGAAGCCATTACAACTCAGAATGATACAGATTCAGTAGTGATAAAATTTTTGGAAGAAAACATCCTAGCAAGATTTTATTGTCCTAGGAAAATAGTTACTGATAATGCACATGCTTTTAAATCTATTACAATGATATTTTTTTGTCAAAAATACAATATTATTTTAGGTCATTCTACAACCTACGATCCTCAAGGAAATGGGATGGAAGAGTCATCTAATAAGATTTTAATGAAGATAATCAAGAAGGTTTTGACGTAAAACAAAAAAGCTTGGCATATACACATAAAATATGCCTTATGGGAAAACAAAATTGGCACCAAAAAGTCTATAGGTATGTTTCCATTCCAATTATTTTATGGTATTAATGTTAGTATTCCTATTAATCTCTCTCTTCCTATGATGATACTCTAGCAGGATGTGAAGTAAGAGCCGAACGATATTACAAGAAGAATAAATCAAATCATCGAAGTACAAAAAAATAGAATAGAAGGGATGACAAGCTCCAAAAACCCATTTTTATAAGAAAGATAAAGACAAGGAGTTTCTTCTTGGTGATTTAGTTTTGAAATGGGAATCTAGAAAGGAAGATGCAAGGAAACATGAGAAATTTGATCATCTCTGGTTCAGACCCTTCAAAATTGCAATTGCTGAGGGAAAAAACTCATTGTCGCTTGAAAATATTAATGGAGATATTCTTGAAGCCCCTATCAATGGGCATTATTTAAAACATTTCATGCAGTAGTTACTTTTTAGATTTCCATTGTATATATCGGATTGGATTGACATTGGCAATTTTAATTTTCCATTTTTTCTTTTCTTTTTGTAAATTATCTGAGTAATTTGATCACTTGTTGTAAACATTTTCAATAAAATTATGATTGCTTAACTTTATTTAATAGTAATAATAATAATAATAATAATAAATTTTGTAAAATAAAAATAAAAAGCATATTCGTCAAGTATCATCTCTATTCTACATTATTATCTAATATTTTGTATTTCATTATTATGTACACTCATCTTTTCATCGTTTTGATTTCTCTAAAAATAGGTGATAGATAAAAAAATCTGCCTTGCTGAAACTTCAAAAGAAAAATAAGGTATGAGTTCCTACTCTTCTTATAGTCTGAATAAATATATTTTTTTTTTATTGAAATAAATGCGAAGGAAGTTTTCCCATGATGATGTTATCACTTGATATAAAAATTGGAGATGTATAAAAATATAACTCAAAGTGTCATGTTGATAAATTCTAAGCCATCTCTGATATAAAAAATAAAAATAATAATAAATAAACTCGAAAGAAATATGAACTTAATACACAAACTTGTGTGGGATTAGGACATTTTTTATTCAGATCCTATGAATCCTTGATTTGGTTATTTTTGCCTCTCCCCAAGTTCTTTCCACTTCATATTTTATTTCTCCCTTCTCATACTTTTAGTCTTCATAGAAATAAAGAGACTTGCCTTGACTCTTAAAACTCAAAAGCTTATTTTGAAAACAAGATTAGGCAAAAATATTTATGTTCCTTTGATTTTAATTGAAAAAGTATGTCTAGGCTAATCCTGATAATTTTAGCTCTGATATCAAATTTTAAACTGACAAGCTCACACAAGGTTTATCCCTAAAATGATTAAAGTTTCCAAAAAAATTCTCCTATATGCGAAGGTGTACTGAAAATTGGAGGAAGGTTAGATTTAGAGTATTCTTAAAACTGTTGACAGACCTTCTTTTGCATTTTAAAGATTTTAAACATATATCATCCATTGTATGTTACATACAAATTGATTGCCGCAACTTCAAAATATTAAAATACAAGACAAATGGTGAAAGGAAATTCATAATTCGATTGCCTCCATCTTCTCCAAAAGAGATGATGAACGGGAATTCATATATTGATTTCCCTCATCTCAGTGAAATGAAAATTTGTTAATAGAAGTGGTGAAAGGAAATTCAATGGGATAAGTAGATAAATTCACCAGCGTACTGAACAAGCTCACTGGCTGTGAAGTAATATATATGATATCTTTAAAGATGTCATAAATATCTATATATCATACTATGTTATCTAGTTCTCTTTCCAGCGATATTTACTTCGTGAACCAACTAGGGATTCTCTAAATAAATGCATTACATCTACTTAACCTTGAAGTGAACAAAGTCGTTCTGAGCCTAATATTTTAGTTAAAATTATTTTGATTATCTTAAAAAATTCCGAAATCAATTTTAAGGAAAGGAAATTTTTAGTAGCCTAACTTGAGATCAATCATTAAGTATGTTTTAAAGATTTTGGATTTGGATGAGTTCATTTCTTCTATGTATGATTAATTCTTAAATAAAACCAGAAAATGTTTTTCAAAAAAACAATAATGACTCCATTTACACAATAAAGGAACTTGGTCTATCTTTCTTTCGTGCCTCATAGGGAGTGACAATCCCCAAATGGAGCCTATGTTAGAACACTTAGAATTTTGAAATTTTCTTCTTTTGTTTTTTCCTCTTAGAAATAAAATTTCACTAAAAAGAAAAAACTTAGGAAATTCCCTTTTAATTTAAAATAAATCCATTGGTCGTTATATATAAATAAAGCTCTTGCAATAACGTCTGTCGATGAGATGCACTAATTTGATCAAACGGTTCTTGTGATCTGTGAAATGTATAAGTCACCCAAATTTTAAAAATAAATCTTTAATGATAACTTCAGAACTTTGCACTTTGGGAGTTTCAAGAAATCTGAACAACAAAAACTTGGAATCCACGAAGTCCCTAAGACACCTTCCTCGTGAAAATTCCTAAAAGGACCAACAGATGAGTCATAGAACATGTGTCTTCTATTATTTTTAGGGGCTGACACATGGCACTTATTTTTAACATTTGTGTGAGATTATTCGCTTGATTTCAAGTGACACATGTCACTCCTCCTTTTCTAACACGTCACTAAGAGTGACATCATCTTTTCCACGTCACTCTGAGAGATTACCCTTTAGGAGTTTAAACAAATATTGAGTTCACAAATTTCCGAGGTATCCAAGTGTCGAAATATTGGATATTACAAAAAAGTAAAAGTGTTTTAAAGAGTAAATAAAACATTTAATAACTTATATTAATCATGATTAAGTGTTAATTAATCACTCTGCAATTTCGGGCTTCGGGAGATTTCTCCTGTGTTAGATCCAAAACTCTCGAATGTTGAACCATTGAAGTACGAATCACACTTTTAAACAATTGAACTCCCGGAGCTCTGAAGCCCCGGAATACATATAATGGTTCGAACGTTTACTATGGGAATTCAACCTTTGGAGGATTTATATCATACTTTATCCAAAATACCTAAATACCTAAATTTCGAAGTACTTAAGGCTAATAAATGATTAAAACGTGATTAATTAAAACATAAAAGCGATTAATTAGAGATTAAATTCTCCGAGAATTTGACCTTCAGGAAATTTCTTCCCTGTCACATTCAAAACCTATGAACATCAAACTATCGATGTATTAAAGACATTTATGATTGGCTAAAGTTAACGATTTGAATAAAGATTGTGAACCACCAGGTAATAAATTCTATTAGATGTTTAATAATTTCTTTGTCAGTAAATCAATACGAAGATTGATATACTTTATGAATAAAAAATTTCAAATTTCAAGTCATTTTACCATTTGCAATTAGAAGTTTTCATTCAACAAAGAGCTTATAGATTTCTCTTGTTATAGGAAGGATTATTTCATTTCCAGAATATTATGACACCACGCAAAGATGTGAAGATGCAAGATGCATCAGCTGATCATTCAAATCCAAACACATACGTTCTATTAGACACCACTCCACGAATTACATATACCATTAAGTCTTGGAAGCATGTTTACGATATCTTAGAGCATGAGATTACTAAATTTTCAGACGATTATTCCAAGGAAGATGATGAGTCCTTCTCAGCCAAGCTCAGATTAGTAGCACAGTCAAAATTGCACAAGATTGTTTCACGACCCAAGATTTTACCCTACAATGATATGATAAGTTCGGCTCTAGAGCACGTCGATATTCAAACCAAAAGTGTTATCAGCTACCAGAAGACCTCCATCAACTCTTTTTGACTGGAGACCCTACAAGTAATGTCTAAAATTTCTTCTACACCCAAATATACTTACAAATGAAACATTTCTCCTAGATTTTGAGAGAAAAGAATGCACTCAATACAGTAGACGTGGTCATGATATAATCAAGTCCCAATGGGGACATCCAAAAAAATTCAGAACCGACACTCATGGTATGTATTCCACGACATCATTATATTCTTATATCTTATATATAGCCATGATGCTTTGTCATTTATTTGGGAAAAATAACCCTGTACATTTCTTAGTTGAGTGGGTGGATATAATGAATGAATTAGCCGAGTGCTATACTTTCAACTGGGAGAAAATGTTGTCTGATAACCTGGCTAAGGAAATTGATGATTACCAATCATTGAAATAAAAAGGGAAACCTTCTCCTTTTTACATGTCTTCATATATCATGGATGCCATTTTCTTCATGACCCCATTCCCCCTGATGAACTGGAGTTGGACCCCGACTAGTTATGAACACATACATTTCTACCACTTCAAACTATGGGAAGAAAATGCTAAAGATTTATTTTACGGAATATTTCAAAACGTAGTGGTACCTATTCATATAGCTATCTATGGCCACCCATCACCCATAATTTCAGAGAAAATTATGGGAAACTTAGGAACATTTGCAGACTGGTACATTGAGGAGAACTTCTCTTACATTAGATTGTTCAATTTTTGTGTTCCTCCTCATTCCCTTCCACAATTTTTAGCTAATAGACTGGTGTGAAGAGAAGTGGCACACCAAACAGTAGTAGAAGGGATCACTAAGGAATTGAAAGCAGCTCATAAAAGGTATGGCCAAATTTTCCTATTCAGGTTGGGATCTTTACATTGTTATATTTTGATCATACCAAAGTTGAGGCTACAACCCTGGAATATGTCAAATTATTTGACATCGAATTCAAAAGACATGATTCACATAAAGTGGTAGAGAATCATTTGGCTCAATACAACATGAAAAGATACATCCACGAAGACTCTCCTTATGATTAGATTTTTAAGGGAGATAGATCCTATGAATAAGTTCAAAATAGATTCCAGACTTTGCCTCCTGACCAATAGACTAGTTTCCTCTGCTTCCAAAATAATAGATGAAACAACTTATCGAATATCTTACAAGGAGATTCCAGGCCCATGCCATCTTCATAGGAAGCGAAATCCACAGAATATCAACCAATTTTCTCCACTAAATACAAAGATGAAGACGTTTTGAAGAGTTCGGACGGGTTATTTAAAGAGATAAAAACATCATTGCTAGGCCTAAATGATCAAAAAATATTATCCTAGTTTGAAGCTTTCATGAATCAGGGACACATTTTTCCTCATTCAACACCAGTTACTTCTATTGGCACCCCAAGCACAATAGGTTCAGAAAGATCCATGGAAATTATCTCTCTTATTCCCTCATTAACCCCTTTAGCGACCAGTTTTGGAACTCCTAGTTCAAAGCTCATTCATGTAGATGATATTACTCCTATCTTTCCTGAAGAAATGTCTCCCTCAAGTTTCTTTTTGAAATTGAAACATAAATCTATTGTAAAGAGAGAATGTCAGAAAAAAGATGGAGTAGTTACTAAAAGGCAGAAAGTAGTGTATGATGGGAAAGACCAAGACAATCCTGAGTTTTCCAAGGAAGTTGCAAATTCACTAGGGGATTTTTCCATTTCCAACCAATGGTCAGTGGATAATCTGACCAAACAACTACAACAAAAATATCTCTTGGTGGAACAATTGAAAAATGAAATACACAGCACAAAACATATTTTCACGAGAAGAATGAATCAAGACATAGAGAAAATCAGGTTAAATTATCAACAACAGATGAAGCAGTTATAAGAGAAAATCGAGTTGATTTACCAGAGTTCACAAACTAGCACAACCATGATTTCTTAGCGGGACAGTTTGATAGAAAAATTGCAAGCCAAATTGGCTCTAACAGAGAACATAACAATAGACATCACTGCTTTCAAATCACAAGCATATGAAATCAATGAGAAGTTGGAAGTTGTCCAACATGATCTATATAAAAAGGTGGATACTATTCAGAAATTCTATCAAGAAATAAATAACTCTATGAAAAGTATTTATGCGAAAGAAAAAGATGCCTTTGTGTCTAGATCCAAGTTTGATGTAGGAGCATCATCAATGAGTATGCGTGGCAGGACAACTCAGTGCCTGGGAATCATTTTGGAATATCAAACATTGGGAGTTACTGCGAATCTTTTGGAGCTGATTGGAAAAATGGAAGAAGATCAAACGCTTGGAAGGTGATGATCACGAGTGATCTGGGAGTTTTCACTCCTATTCTTGAGTGTAACCAAACTTAGATAGTTAGGTTTTTGTTTTGAGTAGCTGAGTAGTAGGGGGGGGAACCCTAAGGACCCTCTGAGATAAATAGAGGTTTTGTACGCCCAAATGAGGTTGTTGCGAGTTAGTAGGAACTTTCTAAGTTTTTAGTTATTCTTTTGATATTGGTTGTAGCCATTTATGTTTGAATGAATATTACAAAATAAAATTGACTCAAATGCGTAACATTGTTACTGTTTGTAATTATCTGTTATTGTGTTTTCATAAATGAATGAATTTAGCTATGAATGAATGAAACTTTGAATGTTAGTATAAGTTTCAATTGTTTCTCTTCTATTGAGTGAGTGCAAGGTCTGCAGACAGAACGAAAGGAGTGCCTGACGGGATCTGTTTCGATTCTGAAACTCAGAAGAGATAGCCAAGGATGATTTTAGGGGTTAAATTTTGCTCATGGGCTAATTTTCCAAGGCTTTTCCCTAAAAAAGATTCACTATTCTAAAAATGATTCACCCAAATTCTATAGGATAAAATTATTTTACCTTAAAAATCGCCAAAATTTATACAAACTATATAAAATCCTTAGAAATTTGAATATTTTTACAAAAATATCGCCAAATAGTTATAGTTGGCATATGAAGGATTAGTAAGATTCGCTAAGGTTTCTACATTTTAAAATAAATTTACATCCTTAAAATCATCCTTGGAGATAGCATGAAACTTCCCCTTTGAGAGGAGGAAAAGTGACTACTGGAAGGCATGCAGAGTCATCTGCAAGAACCAAGTCTTGCATAGGAATCTACTGCAAGGAGTACACAGATTTGGAATTCAGCTAAATTTTGAAGGGACTCCATAAGAGGAAAAGGAGAGAAAGGTGAAATACTGAATTGATTTGGGCCGTTGGATCCAGAAATATCACAGACCATCGATCTAGTGCCATCGCAATCTTGGATATCGGGAGAACAAAGGTAAAGAGACTCCCAAAGTCGCGAAATGTGAAATCTCGACTTGATCACAACCGTTGATCAAAGGAAAAATCTAGACCGTTGATTTGGCATCATCATGATCTGAGATCTTGGGAGAATGGAGGTAAGGAGACCCCCAAAGTCATGAAACGTGAAATCACGATGCACCTTTCACTCAAGTGCATGGTCACCACCCACAGTCACATTGAGGGAATATAAGGGAGGAGTTAGTGCATGCTAGAGTCCTGTCAGGGTTTTGTAGGTTGGGAGAATCAGGGTGATCCACATGCAAAGACCTGATGCACAAAATCATGAAACACCATTTTGGTTAGGCTCGTGATCACAACAAGTGGTCACGTGAGAGAAGCTTGCACCTAGTGCTTGCTCGCAAGGCAGAGTTTCATGAAAAGGACCTATGGACATTTCTTGAAGATTCCAAGAGAGAATTGAAGAGCTTCTCTAGCTCAAATATTGAGAATATTGAGTGATTGGGAGGTCAACAAACCCTACTAAGGTGGGGCACTACATCAAGTGATATCATAGTTGATTTTCATCTGTATATTTCAGGAAGAGGAGATAAAGGAGAAAAAATAACTCGAGTTTTACTATGTGTGTGAGAGATAGTCAACATAATTGCACCGAGGAGACGAGTGGAACAACCTTTAGCCAATCGGACTGTAGAAAGGGAAATGCAATAACTTTGTGCAAGGCTATAGGTGATGGAGGTAGCGTAGGGAAGAGAACCTAATGCTGGAGACATCAATGGTGTAGAGAGTGAACAAGTAGAAGTCGAAGAAGCTACATGAGAGAATGTTTCTGAAGAATGCTTATTGAGAACAGTTGTTAGATTGGGAGCTAGATCCAATATAGAGGTCCCAATGTATGAAGGCAATTTAGATGTTGAAGAGTTGTTGGATTGGGTACGATCCATGGATAAATATTTCGACTATGAAAACATCGATGAAGAGAAGAGGGTGAGACATGTTGTCACCAGACTCAAGGGACATGCAACACTGTGGTGGGATGAACTGCATGCTAAGAGGAGAAGCAAGGGAAAACATAAGATAAAGAATTGGGATAGAATGGTAGCCAAGCTGAAGGAAACAATTATGCCCAAATATTATCAGATCAATCTGTTCAGGAAGATGTAGAACCTGAGAAACAAGGTTATGATAGTTAAAGAATAGACAGAGGAGTTCTACAAGTTGAACATCAAAACTGGACAAAGAGAGAAGGATGAAGAAAAAGTTTCTAGGTATATAAATGGCCTGAGGTATGAAATCTAGGATGAGATCAACATGATGTCAATAAGTACAGTGGAGGATTCCTATTAGTTTGCGCTGAAGGTGGATGAGAATTTGGCTAGAAAATAAAACCAACGAGGCAGAGGTAGAAGCCCAGTCCTGAACAAAGGTAAGGGAGTTGCCCATGAGAAGGCACAAAAATCTAAAGATGATATTGAGAAACCACATAGTCACTCAGAAAGAGGAGGAAGTTCCTGAGGAAGACAAGATGGTGGAATAAGTTCTTCCAAAGGGAGAGGAAGAGGTAGAGGAGGAGAAGTGAGATGTTACACCTGTGGAAAGGAAGGACATAAGTCTTGTGAATGTCCTGAGAGAAAGAAAGAAGGAGAAGGTGAAGCTCACATTTTAGAAGTAGAGAGAAGAAATGTTGAAGTAGAAGGAGAAGAGGATGGAACATCTCTGATGTTGATAAAATTTCTCTTAAAACCAAAGGCAACAGGTGAAAAACCGATGTAGAGGAATATTCTCTTCAGGACAACTTGCAAGACTAAGGAAAGAGTTTGGAAGGTGATAATTGACAATGGGAGTACTGACAACTTAGTATCCACAAAGATGGTGGATAAATTGGAGCTGGAGACAACTGCACACCCAAAGCCATACAAAGTCTCATGGTTGCAGAAAGGACACTAGGTAATGGTTACTAAAAAATGCTTGGTTGAATGTAAGATGGGAGGATATAGAGTTGAAATATTGTGTTGTAATTCCCATGGATGTATGTCATATTCTATTGGGAATACCATGGTAGTTTGATAGGAATTTCATTCATGATGGGAGGAAGAATACATACACCTTGGAGAAGAATGCTAGGAAACACATGTTGTTGCCAATAGAGGAGGAGAAAGTGAAAGAAGAAGTCAACATAAGAATATATCTCATGAGTGGGAAGGAACTCCTGAAAGAAGTCAAGAAAGGATAGGAGTTGCAGTTTGTTGTGGTGAGGAAACCTAGAGTTGTGCTTACAAGAACTACAATGGATTATTTGCCTGAAGAAATTCAGGAATTGTTGGATAATTTTGATGACATAGTGGTGGATGAACTGCCTAACTCATTGCCACCCATCAGAAGTATCATCCATCATATTGATCTAATACCAGGAGAAAGTCTACCAAACAAAGCAGCATACAGGCTGACACCTTGAGAAAATGAGGAGGTAAATACCCAAGTCCAGGAATTGTTAGACAAAGGGTTGGTCATAGAGATCTTGAGTCCATGCATAGTGCCAACTGTGTTGAGTCCAAAAAAATATGGAGGATGGAGAATGTGTACAAACTCAAGATCCATTAACAAGATCACCATCAGGTATAGATTTCCTTTGCCAAGAATGTATGATTTAATGGATTGTTTAAGTGGAGAAAATTTATTTTCTAAGATAGATTTGAAAAGTGGGTATCACCAGATAAGAATGAGAGAAGGTGATGAATGGAAGACATACTTTAAGAAAAATGAATCTTTGTATGAATGGCTTGTTATGCCATTTGGATTAAAAAATGCCCCAAGTACTTTCATGAGGTTGATGAATGAAATACTGAAAGATTTCATTGGCAAGTTTGCAGTTTTATATCTGGACGATACACTGATCTTTAGCAAGACTAAAGAGGAGTATTTCAGACACCTGACACTAGTGATGAGGAGACTACAACAGGATAAGATGTTGATAAATCTAAAGAAGTTATCTCTTATGAAGACATAACTCATTTACTTGGGTTTTGTGATCTCTTCAAATGAACTGAAGATTGATCTAGAGAAGGTGAAAGAAATCAAAGAATGGCCATCACCAAGAAGCATGTTTGAGGTAAGAAGATTCCATGGATTAGCAAGTTTCTATAGTAAGTTCATTAGAGATTTTAGTGGAATTTGTGCACCAATGATGGATACAATGAAGAAGAAGCACAAGTATTTTAAATGGACAGAGGAGGCCAGGAGGAGCTTTAATATACCAAAGGAGAAGATAATGAAATGACCAATTCTGGTCTTGCCAAATTTTGAAAAGACATTTCAGGAATTTCAGGTGAAGACCTTGGGGTTTGAACACCTTAAGGAAATGTACAGTGATGATCCAAATTTCAAGGAGGCATATGAAGCATGCACGAATCATGTGCTGAGAGAAAGGAGCCAATGGGCAGAGTATATGATTCAAGAGGGATTGTTGTTCAAGGGAAATCAGTTATGCATACCAAATTGTTCAATGAGGGACAACCTTTTGAAGGAGAAGCATAGTGGAAGATTGGTTGGACATTTCAGCCATGATAAAACATTCACATAGTTGAAAAGCTCATATTATTGGCTAGGTATGAGAACAAAAGTGATGAAATTTGTGAACAGATGTAGAATCTGGCAACATGCAAAAGGAAAAAAGACAGAACAATGGATTGTATCAACCATTTCCATTACCAGAGTGGCCTTGGGATGCGATAAGCATGGATTTTGTGTTAGGACTGCCAAGAACGCAAAGAGTATGTGATTCCATATTTGTGGTGGTGGATAGATTTTCAAAGATGGCACACTTTATCCCATGCCAGAAGACCAGTGATGCAACCCATGTTGCAAATTTGTTTTTCAAAGAAGTTGTGAGATTTCATGGCTTATCCAAAAGCATCGTCTCAGACAGAGACATAAAATTTGTGGGTCATTTTTGGAGAACATTGTGGAATAAGTTGGGGACGGATTTGTCCTTCAGCTCATCTTATTATCCTCAAACAAATGGATAGACTGAGGTGGTAAACATAAGTTTGGGAAACTTGTTGAGGAGTTTTGTCACTAAGCATCATAACCAGTGGGATCAGATTCTTCCACAAGCAGAATTTTCATACAATGACTCGCCAAACAGAAGCACTAGAAAGAACCCATTCCATATATTCTATGAAATACAACCTAGGGGAGTATTCAAGTTGAGGGACATCAGACAGAGTGAGATCAGAAGTGCTGGAGCAGAATATTTTTTTGCAGAAATGCATAAGCTCCATAGCTAGATCATAGGACAATTACAAAACTCTAGCCAAGAGTACAAGTGCATAGTTGATCAACATTGTAGAGAACTTCAATTTGAGGTGGGAGATCAGGTTTTGGCACATCTCAGGAAAGAAAGGTTGCCTAGGGGAATGTATAACAAGTTAAAAATGAAGAATATAGGTCCATGTAAGATCTTGAGGAAGTTTGATGTAAACACCTATGATATTGAGCTACTAGATGATGTGGGCATATCGCCCATATTCAATGTTTCAGACATGTATCCTTACTGGAAATATGACGCATAGGGATCAAAAGATAAAGATAAGATTCACTGTGAGAAACAAATGCCTGTAGCAAAAAACCTACAGATGGATAAGATCATTGATTAGAGAATTGACAAGAATACTAGGAGGAAGACCTATCTTGAATATCTACTTAAGTGGAAGGGACACCCAATAGAAGCTGCCAGTTGGTAAAATGAAGCAGATGTCCAGAAACATGGAAATTCGATGCAGAAGCTCATGGACACGAGTCCATGAATTTTTGTCCAAGGGGAGTATGATGTAGGAGCATCGTCAACGAGCATGCATGGTAGGATAACTCAATGCCTAGGAATCACTTCAGAATATCAAACATTGGGAGTTACTGCAAATCTTTTGGAGCTGATTAGAAAAATGGAAGAAGATAAAATTCTTGAAAGCTGATGATTATGAGTGATATGGGATTTTTCACTCCTAGCCTTGAATGTAATCAAACTTAGGTAGCAGTTAGGTTTTCATTTTGAATAGATGCATTGTCAGGGGGGAAACCCTAAGGACCCTCTGAGATAAATAGAGGTTTTGTATGCCCAAATGAGGCTACTGTGAGTTAGTAGGAACTTTCTACGTTTTGAGTTATTTTTTTGATATTAGGTGTAGCCATTTACATTTGAATGAATATGACAAAGGAAAATTGACTCAAATGCATATCATTGTTACTGTTTGTAATTCTTTGTTATTTTGTTTTCATAAATGAATGAATTTCACTATGAATGGATGAAACTATGAATGCTAGTATAAGTTTCAATTGTTTCTCTTAATTTGAGTGAGTGCAAGGTGTGCACACATAACACAAGGAGTGCATGATGGGATCTATTTCGATTTCAAAACTCAAAAGAGATAGCATGAAACTTCCCCTTTGCAAGAAGGCAAAATGACTACTGCAAGGCGTGCATAGTCATCCGCAAGAACCAAGTCTTGCATAGGAATCTACTGCAAGGAGTGCACATATTTGGAATTCGGATAAATGTCTAAGGGAATCCATAAGAGGAAACGGAGTGAAAGGTGAAATCATGACTTGATTTGGGCTGTTGGATCCAGAAATATTTCACACCTTCGATCTAGTGCCATCGCGATCTTGGATATCGGGAGAATGGAGGTAAAGAAACACCAAAAGTCATGAAATGTGAAATCACGACTTGATCACAGTCGTTGATCAAAGGAAAAATATGGATCGTTGATCTGGCACCATTGTGATCTTAGATATCGGGAGAACTGAGGTAAGGAGACCCCTAGAGTCATGAAACACAAAATCGCAACACGCCTTTCATTTAAGCACGTGGTCACCGCCCGCAATCACATTGAGTGAAGATAAGGGAGGAGCTAGTACACGCTAGAGTCCTATCGGGATTTCAGAGGTCATGAGAATCATGGTGATCCACATGCAAAGACCCAATGTGCAAAATCATGAAACGCCTTTTGGGTTAGGCTCGTGGTCACAGCCAGTGGTCATGTAACGACCCCATCATTACGACAACAAGGGAAGAAATTTATTTATTTATTTATGTGTGTTTTTTCAGGACTTAAGAGGCAAGAAGGTGATGAAGAAAACAATTTAACCACACCACTGATGACGAATGAAAGATCATAGTCTAGGAAACAAGTTACTATGTGTTATAACCCTAAAATGCACCATACAGGTTTACCTGGCATCAGACCAACTCATGCCTCTTCCTAGCAAAAGCCATGCTGAGTAATTCCTCAAAAAACACTTAAAAACAAGCAACCCGCGCCCTAACTTCTCACTGGGTGCGGGCATCCGCTTGATGTCCTCTTACTGCACGCGGGTATCCGTGGGCTAGCCTAAAACAGCCCGCGAGTACCTAACAATGCAAAAAATCAGGGAAGTTTCCGCCGAGACTCGGGGCTTTTTGTCAGTTAACTGAAACTCTCTGCCATGCATGGCCGAG
>ML782383.1:1081979-1096469 GCA_009831015.1 Picea engelmannii | reverse complement strand
CCCCTCCTTTTATAGGCTAGGAAGAGCTAGGGTTTTAGTCGAACTCTCGGCCATGCATGGCGGAGAGTTTCAGTTAACTGACAAAAAGCCCCGAGTCTCGGCGGAAACTTCCCTGATTTTTTGCATTGTTAGGTACTTGCGGGTTGTTTTAGGCTAGCCCGCGGATACCCGCGTGCAGTAAGAGGACAGCAAGCGGATGCCCGCGCCCAGTGAGAAGTTAGGGCGCGGGTTGCTTGTTTTTAAGTGTTTTTTGAGGAATTACTCAGCATGGCTTTTGCTAGGAAGAGGCATGAATTGGCCTGATGCCAGGTAAACCTGTATGGTGCATTTTAGGGTTATAACACTATGACACCACACATAGGCACAAAGACAACTGGCAAACATGCACAGAAAAACAAGGAGGACGACTACCCACCCAACACAACACGACCACTCCTACAAGCTAAGGGAAAACATACCCATCCCAACATCACAGCCTAGATGAAAAAGGAATAGAACCTCAAGGTGCGTGGACCTAACGCCTGAAGGCGTTCGGCCCTTGCGCCAAGAGCAACTTGTGCGCTCGACAACACTCACACAAAAGCACCTAATCCGGCCAAGATCTCCTTCGCCACTATCCCCCAGGGTGTGCCATGATCCCATGATCAGGAATCATGTCATTCTTAAGTGATAGATGCGTCAATAACCTTGGTGCAATGCATCCTATCTGAACCAAGGAATCTAGATAAAACTAACGTGCTAGAAATCAAATACTGAGAGGAAAACCACACCCATACCCCAACAACAGGTGGACGAAGCACCAGAGGATGAATACCAAGGATGATGCAAGCCAATATCCGACATCGTCCATGACCCAACCAATCACCCAGTCTAAACTAGTTAATGATTACAATCTATTTTAACAAGGGTTCCATTCTAAACGAGCACGTCAATTGCAATTAGTCATTAATGCACCCACTAATTTAACGTTAATACAATCCATCTAGAAAGTCTAAGTAATCATTACTAGTACCATAAATATAAATACAACTAACCTCAATTATAAGCAAGTCTAAAATTGACAATCTAGTCTGTACTCACCAATCTAATTTTAATCATTATTACAACCTAAATGGACCATGCTATAATAATCCAAAATATCCATCCGACTAGTCATTAACTTAAATGAAAATATTAACAATCTTAATGTAGAATGCTACTTTAATAACATTGATGAACAGTTAAATCTTAGCACGTCGTCCAGTTATATTGACCGAACTAACAATACTAGCTGTCTATTAAAATTAGAAGGAAACTACTAACTATTAGCAGTGCTGGAACAATTTAGTGCGGAAATTAACATAGCGATTACTTAACAATTAATAGAGAAATAACAAGGCAATTACATGACCATTAACATAAAATTTGATATAGCAATAACAAGGTAGTTTACATGACTATTGTCATAACAAGTAATATAGCAACAACAAGGCATTTAACGTGTTAGTTAACATGCAATTGATATATCAGTAACAAGGCAATTCATATGACTGTTAACACAACAATTAATAGCACATTAACAAGGTAGTTTACATGACTGTTGTTATAACAAGTAATATAGCAATAATCAGGCATTTAAGGTGTTAGTTAACATTTATCTCATTATGGCATTTAATCAAAAGAATGAATATGTTGGACATTTACATTGTTGTAACAATTGTTCTGGCAATTAATATGACAATTACCTAACAATTGGTCTTACATCAACAAGGCATTTACCTATCTGTTAACCATTTTATTAACTGTGGAAAAAATCCAGGTAGTTAATGGACCCAAGACAATGCTGTAGCAATAACAACAAAAACACAATACAGAATTGGTGTCAAATTGTGCCCATTCAACGACAAAAATAATCCAAATTTAAAAGGAAAAACATGGTCAATCCAGCAAGTCAGTTTATGAATTAAAAGGCTAAAAACGTGGGCGAATTCAACAACAACTTAGTCAATTTTTAAATATCAACTGTGGTCATTCCATCAAGTCAGGTGATGAATTAAATGGAGAAAAAACGTGGGCAAATTCAACAACCACTCCACAAGCGTTTTTAAGAAACAATCGTGGGCGTTTTAAACAACCACTTAGGAAAATGTTTTGGAGTAAAATCATGTTCATTTTAATAGCCAATCCGACAACTTTTTGGAGAAAAATCGTGGGCGTTTTAAACAACCACTCAGGAAAATGTTCTGGAGAAAAATTGTGGGCAGTCAAGTCGTGGTAATAGGAAGGAATGAAATCTGTGACAGTCAATCGTGGTAGTATAATTGGTGGTAATAAGCTCTGGAATTAAAATCGTGGTAAAAAAATATGGTAACAGTAAAGAATTAGAATCCATGTGACTGTCCAAGTCATGGGAATAAAACGAGTGTAATAAAATCGTGGATATGTAACTATGGAAACAATGTAGAATGAAAAATCCGTGACAGTAAAAAAAAAACGTGGGACAAAAATCTATGTAAAACCATGTGTTGGGGTCCCATCGACTGAATTCCATCTAAACCCAAAAGCTGACCTATCAAATTCAAGCATGCGTAAAGGAAAATCACCGTCAACACAGGATTGCTTAGGATATGGTTACAGGTTGAGGATTGTTTCTTTGTCTATCAAAATTAGCAGTCCCAGAGTCCATAAAAACATAAATGGATCGATCGCAGAAGTCCAGGAAGAGAACAACCATCAATATACAACGCAGGGTAAAATTTACACAACAAAGCATAAACATAGTCAAGAATATGAAAACACAGAGAGCAGTAAGAGAGTGCAAGGAACCAAGGTTAATCCCTTAAGGCGTGGAGAACAAACCCAATGTAGAGATAAACCAAAAAGGATGCGAGGAAATCATGCGCATAGGTAATTTCTAGAAGGCGCAAGTCAAAACAATTATCCAAGGGCAACAACGGAGGTAGATGGCTGACATGAACATCCTTCACTCATCATCCACGCACAGAAAAGCAGGGCGTTGATATCCATAGGTCTATTAATGCCAAAGCGACGAATGTAGATCAGGCTCCTCACCGAATTCTCAGGCATGGACTGATGAGCTAAGGATGAAGGAAAAATGGACCACAATAAATCACAATAAAAAAAACCACAGGACAGTCAAGACATGTCGGGAATCAAAGGCCAAGGGAAATCAATCAATCAACCAGCTAAGGCTATGGGAAATTTTAGTCATCAACTAGAATGATAAGACTAACATATTCCTTACTTGATTAAACATACAAAAGTGTAAACATAATTCATACTAATATTCTACCACGCAAAAATAAAATAAGGCACACCATTCCCCAATCTCTCGCTCTGAGTTGATGTCCCGCTCGCTCCGTGCAACTCCCGCTTGCCAACCGATGAGAATTCACTGGTACCTCCCAGCCAACGCTAGGGGTACTCTTCTTCCCCCTTAGCCCCCCAAGCCGCAAAGGGGCCACACATGATGTCCATAGATTCAGCTAGCTCCCAGCTCGCCTCATAAGGCCGAGCTACCACTCCTGACCGAGCTGGGTATCCCAAATCCCACAAGATAAGTCAATCGAGTATAGATTTCTACAGCATAACATTACGCAAATAGAAGGGATCCTTCATCCTTCTCCTCCCTCCATTATATAGAGTTTCCAAGTCCTTTACCTTCCCAAAGTCCCATTTAATTTATTGTTTAATAATTAAATCCTAAAAATCCTCCCCGTACAAGTGTCACCCATCCCCTTCATTCCTCCATAAATTAATTTCTTTAATTAATTAATTACTCCTATTTTCCTCACCCACCTAGAGTCACTCCTAGAATCGCTCCTAGGTGTCTCCAAAACCCCTTACAGGTTTTAATGACTTTCCCCATTATTAATTTTCTAGTTCAGTTTAAAATTAGAAAACTCTTAAATACTAGATACCTTACTAAGTTTGACTTTCTTCTTTTTCCCTTGTGTTTCCCTTTTCTTTTTATGTTTCCATCTTTTCCTAGTTTCCTAAATATTTTAGATTTCTCTCTTTCCCCTTTTCATTTAGAACTCAAATTCGCTGGTGTAGAAATTAACCCTTTACCCTTTTTAATTAATAAATTTTAAATTATCATAAAATAATAAAACAATTATTTCCCTTTTTAAATTTTATCCTAACATATTTTTATGAACCAATTAAATTGTTTACTCCCTTCTTGTTACAAGATTTAAGGAAGATTATTAATGTNTATATATATATATATATATATATATATATATATATATATATATATATATATATATATATATATATTAAATAGATAGATAACATTTTACCACTAGCATAATTTAGACCTAGACCTTAAATTTTCGTGTTGGGTGACATTTTATTGGGGAATTTGTTTTTAAAAATTATTGACACTTTATTCATCCTAAGGCCATCTAGGTTCATTCATTTACCATCAACAACATGACGTTCCCTTTAGTACGCACTAGGTGCTCCAAGGGTGCCACTCACCTCAAACTGTTTCCCTTGCGCGACGTGCCCTTCAGGACGCACTACGTGCTCCAAGGGTGCCACTCGCCTCTTGACTGACTTGGTAGACATAAAAAACCCCCGGAGTCAATACTCCGTCAGGTGAACTTGTGGGAGACTAAGGGCCTCTAAGGAATAAGGCCCCCACCTTATTGTGCACCCATTAAAATCATCGTGAGTGACTGTCGCAGTCTTCCCTCATGGCATCGTGGGTCCTCTCGAACTAGGTAAACGTTAACCTACAGTTCGAGCCACGATGAGAGTGATAGTAGGTTGTGGCAGAGTTGTTGTCCACACCTCTCCCTCAACATCTCTGGTAGTCATGCATCACCCCTATACTCCACATGCGAGTCTGGTCGACAAGATATCATCAGCTTGCATCATCAACGAATCATGTCAGAAATATATCCATAATCATATCATCTAAGAAGATGCACTAATATCACAATAAAACAATCAAACCCTAATGGTACACTCCCCAACTCGATCCGGAGTCCAAGGGGTTCCATCAACGCTTCTACATCCTCGAGGTTCAAAATCCTGCACACTCAGTAAAGCCGAGTCCATAGCACCTGTCTATGTCAATGTAGTAAAACAACATGTCACCAACCCATAACGCCTCATAATCAAAATCAATGTTTTAGTAGCATAAAATCTGGATCACTTGCGAGCAAGTGTCCTGAAAGAATAAGTTTGCTCAGTGTGCAAGAGAGGGATGTTACATACACCCCCTCTTGGTATAAACTTCATCTCGAAGTTTCATCGTATAAATGTTGAAATAAAGTGTATCACAGTATCATAAGCCTATCTATCAAATAAAAAGGGAAACTCTTGGTGCATATCATATGCGTCCTCCCAAGTTGCCAAGTGTGGACTATAGCTGTCCCACTAGACCCTGAACTGCTCTACCATTCGATGTCGTAGTTGTTGAATGCAGTGATCTAGGATGTAGATCGACTCAACCGTGAGCGCCCCCTCATTCGATACCTACAAGGAACTCATGTCAATAACATGTGTAGGATCACTAATATAATGTCTCAAAACAGATACGTGAAAAACATCATGCATACGCCTCAAAGAATCAGGCAAGGCTAGTCGATAGGCCATGGGCCCCTTTCTCTCCACAATCTCGAAGGGTCCCACGAACCTAGGAGAGATTTTAGCTCCATTTCCAAACTTGATTGAACTCTTATGTGGTTTAACCTGTAAGAAGACTTGATCGCCAACGTCGTAACTATGGTCGACACAGTGCGCATCGGCATAAATCTTCTATCGATCCTGTGCTTCTTTAATCCTTTGTATTATTGTTTGCATTTTCTCTTCCATTTCTTGGATCACTTCTGGTCCCACTAGGACCCTATCCTCAAGCCAATCCCAAGTCAAAGGTGTCCAACATGGTCGCCTGTAAAGGAACTCGAAAGGTGCCATCTTAATGGTTCTTTGGTAACTGTTGTTATAAGTGAATTCCACCAGTGATAAGAATTCCTCCCAACACTTTTATTGGTCCATCACGTACATGCACAACATGTCCTCCAAGGTCTGGTTCGTTTTTTCGATCTAGCCATCAGTCTCCGGGTGATACGCAATATTGAAGTTAAGTTGGGTTCCCAAGGCCTCTTGTAAAATAATTCTTGATCGGAGATAATCCTCTTAGGCATGCCATGTAGCCTCATAATATCACTGATGAAAACTCTAGCTATGTTGGGTGCCTGATACGTCGTATGCACAGGAATAAAGTAAGCACTCTTTGTCAGAGTGTCTACTACTACGAAAATCGAATCGTGTCTCCTTGTTGTCAATGGAAACCCAACAATAAAATCCATTGAAATAACCTCCCATTTCGATTCTGGAATAGCGTGTGGCTGTAATAATCCTACCGGATGTCTATTTTTAGGCTTCACTTGCTGACATTCTAGACATTAGGACACATAGTTGAATATATCTGCCTTCATTCCCTTCCAGAAGAATAAGGGTTTAAGGTCTGCCCTCATCTTCGTGACTGTTGTGTGAGCCATGTAAACTGCTCTATGAGCCTCACTTAGGATCAACATCCTCAACTCGTCATTCAATGGTACATAAATCCAATTTTTAAACCTCAATAAACCATCTCTATCAAACGAAAATCCTTCAAATATTGGTACCATCATTGTGTTTTGTCCGATAAAACCCTCGACGTCTTTGTACCAGTCATCGTCACACTGTAAAATTAGAATCTTTTCATGTAGATTCGTCTGAGAAGCAAAAGATGTGTGGTATATGACTCAATGTGTCTGCCACTCGGTTCACTGTTCCTTTTATGTAATTAATCTTGAAGTCATAGTCGCTAAGCAATTCCGACCAATGCCATTGTCACGCGTTCAAGTCGCTTTGCGTAAAGATGTGTTGTAGTCCACAGTGGTCCATTTTTAGTTCAAACTTTCGTCCAACAAGGTAGTGTCTCCAAACTTTCAAGGCATAAACAATGACTAACAACGCCAAGTCGTGCGTCGTGTAGTTCTCCTCATGCCTTCTCAGTTTCCTTGAGATGTAAGTGATCACTTGTCTATTTTGCATCAAGACTCTACCTAAGCCTTCCTTAGATGCATCAATACATACCAAGAAGTATGTGTCTATGTCAGGGACCTTTAGAATCGGTGTTGTTGTCAACAACTACTTGAGCCTCCAAAATTATTCCACGCATTTCTTGGTCCAAACAAACTTCTTGTTCTTCTTTTGCAATTCCGTGATTAGATTTGCTATCTTTGAAAATCCCTCGATGAACCGTCGATAGTATCCTGCTAAAACCATGAAGCTACGAACGTTCGAGACATTTTTTGGCACAAGACATTCCATAATAGCCTCGACCTTTGCTGGATCCATGACGATGCCTTCGTCGGAGATGACATGCCCTAAGTAGTGAATCTTCGATTGATAAAATGAGCATTTGAACAACTTCCCATACAATTTTTTCTCTTGCAGACACTTTAGTACCAAGCGCAAGTTCTCATCATGCTCCTCCATCATCCGAGAGTAAATCAAAATATCGTTAATGAATACTTGGAAGAACTTGTCCAAGTACTCGCGGAACACCCCGTTCATAAAACTCATAAATACCCCTAGGGCGTTTGTCAGTCCAAACAATAAAATAGTAAACTCATGATGTCCAAACCTCATCTTAAAGGTGATCTTAGGGATGTCATATTCCTTAATCCGTAACTGGTGGTATCCTAATCGCAAGTCAATCTTTGAGAACACCGTCACAACCTTCATCTGATCGAACAGATCATCAATCCTCGACAACAGATACTGATTCTTGATCGTTGCCTTCTTCAACTGATGGTAGTCAATGCAGATCCTCCACGACCCATCCTTCTTTTTTATGAAAATAACAGCCGCACCCCATGGTGACACACTTGGAAGTATTAGTCCCAGGTCCAACAATTCCTTCAGTTTCATTCTCAACTCCTGTAACTCCGGGGTTGACGTATGATAAGGAATTCTAGCTATCGGTTTAGTTCCCTATTTTAGGTCTATAGTAAACTACAATTCCCTCTCCAGTGGCATCCCAGGTAACTCCTCTAGAAATACGTCCGCAAACTCTCTCACCACCAGAAGGTGTTCTAGACCTTCTGCTACTCCCTTCTCATTTAACACAAGGATCGCATAAAGCTTGCACCCCTTGCGCATGCTCTTCCGTAGCTGGAAGGAAGAGATGAACCTCAGGGAAACTCCTTGGTTTCATCCTACAATCACACGTCTCTCTCCCTTGTCATCAACCAAGCTCAACCATTTCATCTTACAGTTGAGTATCGCCACATGCGATTCTAACCAGTCCATACCAATCATGACATCATAAGATCCTAAGATCATGACATACAAGTTGGCCCTTATGACAAAATCTCCCAGGTTAAGGATATAGCCCGTAACCTTTCCTCAAACCTTTTGTTTGGCTCCTGAGGCCATCTCTATGAATCTAAACTCATCCTGTTCGACTGCCTTTACCTTAGTCCTTTTTAGCATTGCACCAGAAATGAAACTCTCGGTAGCACCGAGATCTATCAAAATACTAAGGCTTTGGTCAGCGACGGTACCTGTCATCTTGAGCATAGTCGACTGATGCTCTGCCTGGCGGTTATTCACCATTGCATGAAATTGATGGGCCTTGCCCAAATCTCCCACAGTAGTGGGTCTGGTTGATCCAGATGCTCTAGTCCTCTCCACAAGGAAGTCACACTAGTAGTGTGGCTCCCCACACGTCCAACACCCCTTCTTCGGCCAAGTAGTCCTGGTACCCAAAGTAGAAGATGACGGCCCATCGGCCTAGAATGCTGGTCTGTTCTACTGAACAGGCCTAAACAACTACTGCTTCGGTCAACCATAAGGTGTCGGGACCATAGTTGCTGCTATGGTCCCCGATAAGGTGTTTTTGCTGAGGTGTCGGTCGCCGAGGTGTAGTGAAAGTGGATCCCCTCTGGAAGCCACAATATCCCGACATATATCTGGCTAGTGTCTAATGTTTTTGTGCACCAGATGACACCTTCCCTATTGGTCTCGTTGGAGTTGTTCTATGACCCTCGCTGATAAGCAGCTCCTCTGCTATGAGGTCCTTCTGGACGACATCATGCAAGGTTTGAGGCATCAGAATCCTAACCTTTGCATGTAAGCTACCATTAAGGTCAAACATGAACCTGTTGACCTTAATTTTCTCTGTGTTAAGATGCGAAGCATACTAGAGAAACTCCATAAAACATGCCTCATACTCGAGCACCATACGGCTTCCCTGTCGTAAGGCATTGAACTCATTGAGCTGACAGTCAATGAATTCCTCTGATAGGTATCTCTCTCGAAACCGTTCCTGGAATAGTTCCCATGACACGTCTTCAACGACCATGTTTAGCTGTGGTAGGAGCGTCTTCCACCAAAGAAGAGTGCTCCCCTTTAGTTGAAATACCACCATGCATACCTTCATGTTGGAGCTATAGTCGTGAAGTGAAAATCACATCGCCATATTCTCCAACCATGCCTCGAAGGTAGCACCATCCAGGGCACGAAAGAACTCGAGAAATTTTACCTTCTCGAGTTCACGGTGAATGCTACCAGTACCGACTAGAGCGCGGGGTGGACCCTTAAGGGGTGTTGGCACCCTGGCCTCCTCTCTATCCAAATGGATGATTAGGGCCTCATACATGTGCTGAATAGATCTCATCATTCCAACCACATTACCTACTACTATATGCTCCTGCTCGACAACCTGTTCGTCTCCCTAGGGGCTAGACCCCTCAGGCATGGATGTTACTAGAGGCGTCGTGCCTCCTCCCCTAGCACCCTGTTGTCTACCTCTGTGGCGTCCTCTAACCATAATTACCTGCATGAATACAAATCAACTAAATTAGAAACATTATAATCAAATACCCACTCAATGAACGCCATAGTGATCCCAAGTCGTGGGTTGAAACCGCTCTGATACCATATGTAACGATCCCATCGTTATGACAACAAGCGAAGGAATTTTATTTTTTTGTGTTTTCAAAATTTAAGAGGCAAGAAGGCGATGAAGACAACAGTTTAACCACACCACTAATCATGAACGCAAGCATGCAGTTTAGGCAACAGGTTACTATGACACCACACACATGCACAAAGAGAACTGGCAAACATGCACAAAAAAACAAGGAGGATGACTACCCGCCCGACGCAACATGATCACGCCTACAAGCTAAGGGAAAACTATCCCATCCTGACATCATGAACTAGACAAACAAGGAATAGAAACCTCAAGGCACATGGACCTAATGCCTGAAGGCATTCAACCCTTGCGCTAAGAGAAACTTGCACGCTTGAAAACACTCACACAAAATCACCTACTCCGGCCAATATCTCCTTCGCCGCTATCCCCCAGAGCGTGCTATGATCCCCTCATCAGGAATCATGTCATTCCCAGGTGATAGATGTGTCAATAACCTTGGCGCAACACATCCTATCTGGACCAAGGAATCTAGATAAAACCGATGTGCTAGAAACTGAATACTTAGAGGAAAACCACACCCATACCCCAACAATAGGTCGACGAAGTGCCAGAGGACAAAGACCAGGGATGACGCAAGCCAATATCTGACATCGACCATGACCCAACCAATCACCCAGTCTAAAATAGTCAATGATTACAATCTATTTTAATAAGGGTTCCATTCTGAACGGGCACGTCAATTTCAATTAGTCATTAATGCACCCTCTAATTTAATGTTAATACAATTCATCTAGTAAGTCTAAGTAATCATTACTAGTACCAAAATTATAAATACAACTAACCTCAATTATAAGCAAGTCTAAAATTGGCAATCTAGTCTGTACTCACCAATCTAATTTTAATAATTATTACAACCTAAATGGACCATGCTATAATAATCCAAAATCTCCATCCGACTAGCCATTAACTTAAATGACAATATTAACAATCTTAATGTAGAATGCTACTTTTATAACATTGATGAACAATTAAATCTCAGCATGTAGTCTATTTATATTGAGTGAACTAACAATATTAGTTGTCTATTAAAATTAGAAGGAAACTACTAACTATTAACAATGCTGGAGAAATTTAGTGAGGAAATTAACATAGCGGTTACTTAACAATTAATATAAAAATAACAAGGCAATTACATGATAATTAACATAACATTTGATATAGAAATAAAAAGGTAGTTTACATGACTGTTGTCATAACAAGTAATATGGCAACAACAAGGAATTTAATGTGTTAGTTAACATGCAATTGATATATCAGTAACAAGGCAATTCATATGACTGTTAACACAACAATTAATAGTGCATTAACAAGGTAGTTTACATGACTATTGTCATAACAAGTAATATAGAAATAACCAGGCATTTAAGGTGTTAGTTAACATTTATCTCGTTGTGGCATTTAATCAAAAGAATTAATCTGCTGGCCATTTACATTGTTGTAACAATTGTTCTGGAAGTTAATATGACAATTACCTAACAATGAATATTACATTAACAAGGCATTTACCTATCTGTTAACCATTTTATTCACTGTGGCAAAAATCCAGGCAGTTAATGGACTCAAGACAACGTTGTAGCAATAACAAAAAAAACGTAATACACAATTGGTGGCAAATCATACCCATTCAACGACAAAAATACTCCAAATTTAAAAGGCAAAACGTGGTCAGTCCAACAAGTCTGTTTATGAATTAAAAGGCTAAAAACGTGGTCAAATTCAACAACAACTTAGTCAATTTTTAAATATCAACCATGGTCATTCCAACAAGTCAGGTTATGAATTAAGTGGCGAAAAATGTGGGGAATTCAACAACCACTCCATAAACGTTTTTAAGAAAAATTCATGGGCGTTTTAAATAGGCACTCAGGCAAACATTTTGGAGTAAAATCATGGGAGATTTAACACCCACTCTGACAACATTCTGGAGAAAAATCGTGGGTGTTTTAAACAACCACTCAGGCAAACGTTCTGGAGAAAAATCATGGGCAGTCAAGTCATGGTAACAGTAAGGAATGAAATCTGTGACAATCAATGGTGGTAGTAGAATTGGTGGTAATAAGATCTGGAATTAAAATCTGGTAACAGTAAAGAATTAGAATCCATGTGATAGTCCAGGTCATGGGAATAAAACCAGTGTAATAAAATCATGGAGATGTAACCATGGCAACAATGTAGAATCAAAAATCCGTGACAGTAAAAAAAAACATGGGAATAAAATTTGTGTAAAACCATGTGTTGGGGTCCCATCGACCGAATTCCATATAAACCCAAAAGCCAACCTATCAAATTCGAGCATGCATAAAGGAAAGTCATTGTCAACACATGATTGCTTAGGATATGGTTACAGGTTGAGGATTGTTTCTTTATCTATCAAAATTAGTAGTCCCGAAGTCCATAAAAATAGAAATGGATCGGTCGCAGAAGTCCAAGAAGAGAACAACCATCAATATACAATGTAGGGTAAAATTTACCCAACAAAGCATAAACGTAGTCAAAAATATGAAAACACAAAGAGCAATAAGAGAGTGCAAGGAACCAAGGTTAAGCCCTTAAGGCGCGGGGAACAAAACCAACATAGAGATAAACTGGAAAGGACACAAGGAAATCATGTGCAGAGGTATTTGCTACATGGCGCAAGTCAAAACAATCATCCAAGGGAAACAACTAAGGTAGACGGATGACAAGAACGTCCTTCACTCATCATCCACACATAGAAAAGCAAGGTGTTGAGATCCATAGGTCTATTAACGTCGAAGCGATGACCGTAGATCAAGATCCTGGCCGACTGCTCAGGTGTAGACGAATCAGCTAAGGACGAAGGAAAAATGGACCACAATCAATCACAATTAAAAAAACCACAGGATGGTCAAGACATGTCGAGAATCAAAGGGCAAGGGAAATCAATCAATCAACCAGCTAAGGCTATGGGAAGTTTCATTCATCAACTAGAATGCTAAGACTAACATATTATTTACTTGATTAAGCATATAGAACTGTAAACATAATTTATACTAACATTCTACCACGCAAAAATAAAATAAGGCGTATTGTTCCCCAATTGCTCGCTCTGAGTTGATGTCCTGCGCACTCCGTGCAACTCCTGCTTGCCGACCGATGAGACTTCACCGGTACCTCCTAGCCAATGATAGGGGTAATCTTCTTCCCCCTTATCCTTCCGAGCCACAAAGGGGCCACGCACACTGTCCAAATATTCATCCAGCTCCCAGCTCGCCTCGTAAGGCCGAGCTACCACTCCTCACCGAGCTGTGTATCCCAACTCCCACAAGCTAAGTCAGTCAAGTATAGATTTCTACAGTGTAACATTATGCAAATAGAAGAGATCCTTCATCCTTCTCCGCCCTCCATTATATATAGTTTCCAAGTCCTTTACCTTCCCAAAATCCCATTTAATTTAATTTTTAATAATTAAATCCTAAAAAATCCTCCCCGTACAAGTGTCACCCATCCCCTTCGTTCCTCCATAAAGTAATTTCTTTAATTAATTAACTACCCCTATTTCCCTCACCCACCTTGAGTCACTCCTGGAATCACTCCTAGGTGTCTCCAAAATCCCTTACAGGTTTTAATGAATTTCCCCATTATTAATTTGCTAGTTCAGTTTAAAATTAGAAAGCTCTTAAATACTAGAGACCTTACTAAGTTTGTCTTTTTTCTTTTTCCCTTGTGTTTCCCTTTTCTTTTTATGTTTCCCTCTTTTCCTAGTTTCCTAAATATTTTAGATTTCCCTCTTTCCCCTTTTCATTTAGAACTCAAATTGGCAAGTGTAGAAATTAACCCTTTTCCCTTTTTAATTAATAAATTTTAAATTATCATAAAATAATAAAACAATTATTTCCCTTTTTAAATTTTATCCTAACAGATTTTTATGAATCAATTAAATTTCTTACTCCCTTCTTGTTACAAGATTTAAGGAAGATTATTAATATTATTTTTATTATCTATCTATCTATCTATCTATCTATCTATATCTATATCTATATCTATATCTATATCTATATCTATATCTATATTTATATTTATATCTATATCTATATCTATATCTATATATATATATTAAATAGATAAATAAAATTTTACCACTAGCATAATTTAGACCTAGACCTTAAATTTTCGTGTTGGGCGACATTTTATTAGGGAATTTGTTTTTAAAAATTCTTAACACGTTATTCATCCTAAGGCCATCTAGGTTCATTCATTTATCATAAAAAATGTGACGTGCCCTTCAGGATGCACTATGTTAAGAACCAAACATCAATATAGCATATAAAAATCTCAGGAAAGTACTCAACGCCTTGAAAAATAGATAATTTCAGATAAAAAGTACAAGATGATTCAAAATGAAAATGTCTCCTTGGTATATATAGGAGACTAGGAGGTATAATTACAAATAATGGCCTAAAGCCGACATAATTAAAATAACATTACTAATCTAAATTACAACTAATGGCCTAAAGCCGACA
>ML782383.1:1032886-1066437 GCA_009831015.1 Picea engelmannii | reverse complement strand
TAGTGCTTCAGAAGGGGCAGGACCATCAGTTTGAGGGATTTTCTGGAGGGTTATCATCATTCTACATTTGTCTGCAGATTGGGACATCTTGGAGCCATAGGGGACGTCTTGTAATTCAGTAAAACTCAGATCTAGGGAGATCTACTTAAGATCTAAGTCTGAAACTTCTCCCACAGGATTCTCATAGCCTGATCTATATTCTTGTAGAGTTTCAGAGCATTTGGAGACCTCCTTCATCAGGGCCGAACCAGCTAGGGTTTCATTCATCCAGTGGGGCACTCCATTCAGTGGGAAATTCAGATCTACGAATATTGAGAGGGATCTTGGAGATTCAGGAACCTGGGTTATTCTTACCATCAGCTGATCTATATTCTTGGAGAGTTTCAGAGAATTTGGAGGCCTCCTTCATTAGGGCCAAACCAGCTAGGGTTTCAGTCATCCAGTGGGGCACCCCATTCAGTGGGAAATTCAGATCTACGGAGATTGAGAGGGATCTTGGAGATTCAGGCACCTGGGTTATTCTTACCATCACCCGATCTATCAATTGGCAAATTTCTTAGGGTGATTGGACACTTGTGGTAGCAGGGCCGAGTTATTGAGGGTTTCAACCTTCTATTGGAGTGTGGCATTCTTTAGCTGGAGAGTTTGGCATTCAGATCTGCTTGTATTGATCTTCATTTCTTATTCAACCTTTGGAGGCATTATTTTGTATTAGCGGGAGCATTTTGTAGCAGCTCATATCTATTTCTTGTACGGCCATCTGAGCTTTATGCCAGATCGGCCATCTATTGTATTGATCTTACATTTCTCATAATAAAAAGGTCAGATCTTTGCTTGTGCTTCTACATCTTGAATATATTGTGATCTTCATGTGTTGATGAATCTTGTATGCACTTAATAACTCAATAAAGTAGTAGTAGTTAGTGATTCCAAGAAAGAATTTGGCTTGGGATCATTACATTTTATGAACGCACATGTGCATTCACTAAAAACAACGCACTGTTTAATGAAAAATATATATTTTCGACGGTGTTTCGTTTATTGGGAATGCACTGGTGTGTCATTTATAAGTACACACTGGTGGATTTCGTATTATGACACATCGACGAAAATGACCTAACATTTTCAATGCGTCCTGTAAAATTTACACGGTGTAGTGCGCGCGGTGCACGTCGAATGGCTCAAATGCATAGCGTAGAATTTTTTTTTTGAAAACAATGCAAATTTTACTCAATTTCACAATTTAATACGGTAAAAATACAATGTACAAAGAAATAAAGAATTTACCTGGACATTTTCTTGTTGAACAAGAATGGTTTGGATGTAGTGAAACAAATGAAATTTTCCCACCATATGGAAAAATTGGAATCCCACGAACTGAGCAATGAACAGAAACAAAAAAAGAAACAGAAGCATCAAAGGTAGTGCACTTCAGTTGGGAAAAGGTGACACGGGTGCTTGAGAGCTTCTCTGCACTGAAAATGGTAAAAATGGTTTTTATTGTCGATTTTAATTTTAATTTAATTTTATTTACCTTTTTTCTGGTGTGCTCATGTTAAGTGCATCGGTGCTCACTGATGCAAACAACGCACCATTATTTTAAGAAAATCATGTGACAATGCATCATATGGAATGCATCGGTGTACTCAAAGGACAAAGGTGCTTTGTTATGCTTTTTTTTTTTTAAATGAAAAGACTTGTGCAACTATTTGTTGCACACCGGTGTGCCTATTTCATGTGCATTGATGCTCACGAGCTTCTTTTATATGATGCACACCGTTGTTTATTTATTTATTTTTTAAATAAATCAGCAATGGTGCACCATTGTCTATTCAGATTGGTGCATTTATTTATGGTGGTGCACCATTGCAAAAAACACACTGTTATGTTTTAAAAAAACCTTGCAACAATGCACCAATGATCCCAATGGATAATGATGCATCGGTATGCATTTTTAAAAGGAAAAACTTGAAGATGGTGCACCTTTTTGTTGCACCCGTTCCATGCGCACCAATGCTAGTGAGATTCTTTTATAAGATGTGCACCGCTATTTTCTATTTTTTTTAAATAACTCTGCAATGATGTACCATTTTCTATTAGCACCTGTGCATTGATTTCTTTTGGCGCACCGGTGCGGTATAGTCTTATAAACAAACTGTTAAAAAAAATTATGCTAAAGCATTCGCCCATGCACCTCCATTAGTGACCTCCACTACAAATGGATTTTTGGGTTATTTTTATAGGGGTTTCTGAAAAGACCTTCGCTATAGGGTCTTTTCCTTGTAGTGCAATGAAGTATTTCAAGTGTATTGTGATGCAAGTGGTTCAACCATTGTAGCGGTTTTGAGCTAAGAAGGAAGGTTGATTTCATTCTTTAGAGAGAAATTGAATGATCTAAGAAGACGTGATTTGTTTATGATTAATATTTTTATGTTATTGTACAAGCTTTGAAGAAATTAAGACATTAATTTCTTCCAAAGGAGTTTGTCTTATTTACTTATCATAAGGCATTGCAATACATCAATATCCAAGGTAAGTTAAAACAAAAGCATTCGAAATGGGTAGAATTTTTTAAAAGTTACTCGTTTGTTTTGAAGAAAAAATATGGAAAGTTGAATAAAGTTGTAGATTCCTTAAGCTAGAGAATAATGATGATGAATAATTTTCCATTTGAAGTTGTTAGCTTGAAATGTATAAGGAAGTTATATGTAAAGGACAAAGATTTTGTAGAGGCTTGGAAAGAATGCAAAATGATTTGGAGCATCGACAAAACACCATATTTGGATTTCCACATACAAGAAGGATTCTTGTTCAAGAACCAAAGTTTTTTCATTACACGGAGTTCATTGCGGCTGAAACTTGTTAAAGAGCTACATAGTAGAGGTTTGGGTGGACATTTTTTCATTGGTAAAACCATGACATTAGTGAAGGAATGCGGCTGAAACTTGTTAAAGAGCTACATAGTAGAGGTTTGGGTGGACATTTTTTCATTGGTAAAACCATGACGTTAGTGAAGGAAATATTATTTTGGCCTAGAATCAAAAAATACGTCAAAATGTTTGTTGAGTGTTGTATAATTTTCCGACTAACAAAAGGAAAGAGTCAAGACACATGGTTATATACACCATTGTCGGTAGCCAAAAGGCCATGGGAAGATATAATTATGGACTTCATTTTTGGACTACCTAGGATACAGAGCAGTCATGATTTTGTGACGGTTGTAGTGGACATATTTTCAAACATGACACATTTCATACCATGCAAGAATACCACTAATGCTACTAAAGTGGTTGTTTTATTTTTTAGAGAGATTGTGAGGTTACATGGACTACCAAGAAGTATTACTTATGATAGGGATACACAATTTATTTAACAATTTTGGAGGATACTTTGGAAGAATATGGGTTCCACGTTGTTGTACAATTCTACATATCATCCACAAACATATGGATAGACTGAGGTGGTTAACTAGAGTGTTGGGAATTTGTTGAGGAGTTTGAGTGGCAAGAAGCCAAGACAAAGGGATTTGTTCTTGGCCTAGGCTGAATTTTGTTACAATGATTCAATTAATAGATCTATGGGAAAGAGTCCATTTTATATTGTTTATGGTAGATCACCAAAAGGATTTCTTGATTTGGTTATGTTTCTGAATCTAGAAGACAAAAGGAGTGTTGATGTAAGTGAGTTTGCAGAGAGCATATAGGAAATGCATGAGCAAGTTAAGAGGAAGCTACAACAAATTAATATTAGATAAAAACAGGAAGAAGATTTGCAAATAAGACAAAAAAATTTGAAGAAGGAGAGCTAGTAATGGCATACTTGAGGAAAGATATATTTCCTAGAGGTACATATAGTAAACTCAATTACAAGAAAATTGGACCATGTCGAATTTTGAGAAATATTTCTAATAATGCATATAAGTTAGAGTTGCAGGAGGATTTGGACATTTCTTCAATACTCAATGTGGCCAGCTTGTACAAGTTTAATGAGGGAGTAGAGAATGATGAATAAAGTGCCTTGGTTTAATGGAAGAAATAGCTACTTGTTAAACCAAATAAAGAATTAGATCAAATATTTGCAAAGAGGGCTAGCAAAATCACCCAAAATAAGGAATATTACGAATATCTAGTTAAGTGGAGAAACAAGGGTTTCGAAGATGCATTGTGATTTTCTAAAAATGAGCTACCATACCTACAAGGATCTTCATTGTAAGGTAGCTAGAGAGGTAGTGGGGGGGCCCAGAGGGCCCATAGTGATAATAGTGGAGGTCATTCAATGTAAGGTGGACTAGGTCCACTATATTATTAAATAAGACCCACTATGGTAGTTAGATATAATAAATGAGTAATTATATATAATTAATGTAAGAGGGCTTCTTATAAGGTTCTACTTCTAGAAGATTCCTCCTCTAGAATGTTCTTAGGAGATGATAGCACTATATAAAGGGGTTCAAGCAATGTAATGAGACATGAAAAGAATTATTGTATTTGGAGTGGTAGATCAATAGGAGGATGCCCCCTCGAAGAGGCAAGTGAACAGGAGAGGATCCCTTCCATAATAGGATCCATTGTATGGTGTTACCCTACCTCAAGGGTTTGATGGTAATAAAGGAGATTTTTCATATTGCTCTTGTATATCTATTGTGGTGCTTTTGTATTCAGTCTTTGGTACTTAACATTCATCCTCTATAGAATATGCAGTTGCATCCACATTAGTTAGAGCTCATTTTTTTCTTACCAAGGATGTTTGACATAGGAGCACCTTTGACATTAATCAATCTGCATCAACCATAAACATTTCAATTTCAAGTTAATAAATTCTAGGGTGAAATAAATGATGCAACTCTCATTGTTGCAACACTAGTGCTGTAACATGTTGTTGTAATACTAGTTATGTAACACATTTTTGTAACACTAGTGTTGTAACACCAATGTTGTAACACATTGCCATAACATTAGTGTTGTATCTCACATTGCTATAACACTAGTCATGTAACTTTCATTGCTACAACACCCATGTCAAAACATCATGGATGTAAAACCCATTGATGTAACACACATTGTTGCAACACCAGTGCTGCAACTCTAGATGAGGAGAAATTTTGTTAGAGTGATGCAAATCATGACTCCATGTGTCTTATAATAATTTCATGACAATTAGTGGGCCAACCACATGATAGAAGAAAAATCACTTTAAATTATTGAGGAATTTAACCGTTACAACTATGTAAGTTTCCAACAAACATTTGGAAAATGGATGATAATTTGGATCATTGTAAATGCTCAATGTATAATGCATTTTGGTGGAGGAAAACAAGAAATGGTTGGGGAAAAAGAGACAATTCAGTTTCCAGTAAATCAGAGAAAAGAAATAAAGGGGAAAAACGAATGGGGGGAGAGGTTCATTTTCAGTTCGATTAAGATAAAAGGAGAGACATATAAGAAATAAAATAGAAGAGGTACATCTACAGAAACAATAGAGTAAAGGAAGGGACACCAAGTTTTAGAGGAAAAATGTATAACAATGAGCATGCCTCCATTCATCGAGTTTGAATGAAAATTGTGCTAGAATGGCTTATAATGTAATGAGACTATGAGAATTTTTTTTTCTCTTTGGTTAATAAATAATGTCAAGTCCCTATTTAATGGTATTGTCTCTTGTTTCCATTTTCCTCTGAATGTAGTTTCTCTTGGAATTATTTAAGTTGTTAAATTTCTATTAACATTGTTAGCTGTTAGGTGTGCACTTTGTGGGAAGAAACCTTGTTTTTTAGTTGGCTGAGTACATGATAGAGGGTGACTGCATAATTATCACTCTATATGTAGATGATATTTTATTCTTTGATAATAGTAAGGTTGTGATTTCTGATTTGAAGTCTTAGCTTTAAACAAAATTTGATATGAAGGACTTGGGGGATGAAAAATATATCTTAGCAATGGAGAGATAGAGTGGATAAAAGGTTTTGATTGAGCCAAAGTAAGTATGTAAACTTTGTGCTACAATTTTTTTGCATGGCATACCATTGAGCGTTTTGATTTTTGTGGGAATTGAACTTTCAATTGAGCAATGTACTATAACACTTGCAAAGATGGAGAATATGGCTTACGTTCCTTATGCTAGGGAAGTGGGAAGTTTGATGTACATTATGGTATGTAATAGAATGACATTTCCCAAGTAGTGGGAGTCTTGATTCAATTCATGGATAATATTGGATGTGAACATTAGGCTGCAATGAAGAGGATCTTTAAGTATTTATGAGGTACCTCTAAATATTCCATTTTCTATAATAGTGATGTTTCAGGGGGTCCAAAATTAGTGGAGATACAATGTTATGTGAATTTTGATTGGGTAGGGGATGTATATAGAAGGAGATCTATGATCAAATACATGTTTTGATTTTTTGGTGGAGCAATAAGTTGGATGAACAAGCAACAAGTTGTGGTTTGTTTTTCCATTGTAGAGGTATAGTACATGGCGAATACCCATGCTTGTAAGGAGGCCATTTGTATTTTGAAATTGTATTAAGAAGTAGGGATAAGTCAGAAACATATTACAATTAAATGTGATAGTAATAGTGCCATTTGTCTGGTTAAGAACCCATCCTTTGGTGCAAAGATAAAGAATATAAATATCTAGTACCATTTTGTTAGGGACATGGTAGAAGATAAAATGGTGATAATAGATAAATTTGACACCTTGTAGAATGTTGTAGATCATGGAAAAAATGGTGAGCACAAGTAAATTCAAGTGGTGTTGTGAGTCTATGGGTCTTAAGGGCTCTAGCAATTAGCTCACAGTTTGATGAATTCTCCCTTGTACCCTTGCAAGGTATATGAAAAATGGGATAATGTTGGGGTAGGTGTGTCATACTCCTTGTACTATTGTAGTGGACAAAATAATAAATGTGGTGATGAAAAGAGAATAAATGTAATGCTATAATGGAGTAGAGAATAAATTCAATGCTATAATGGAGTAGAGAATAAATGCATTGTTGTAGTTGAGCAGAGAATAAATGTAGTGTTGTGGTGGATCAAAGAATAGATGTAGGGCAATGATAGGTAATAAATGAAAAGCAGTGGAAGGGAATAACCTATTGGTGGTTTCCAATATGTAGAAAGGGTAAACCATAAATGGTTTACGGTTTTACTATGCTTATTTATTGAGAGGTAAGGATGAAGGAAATCATAAAGTGTAAGTTTGATTTTACTGTTATGTTGTCAAAATTTCTCGAGAATTATGTTATTGTCGAACACTCTTGTTAAGAGCACATAGACTTTGTATTCTAACAATTTAGTTATTGAATAATACATTGAGTGTGCATTAGAGTGTGAGGTTTTTCTCATGGAAGGGTTTTCCCTAAGAAAACCTATTGTCTATAGTTATTTATTTATTTTTTATTGCAATTGTTTTGGTTTTAACTTCTATGCATTATTTTCTCATAGTTTAGTGTAGGAAGTGTATTATGCACATCTACTTTATTTCAATATTTTTATAAATAAATTACATTATTTTTTATTAAGTATGTATCAACGTTATTTAAACTCTTCTTAACTATGTGTAATATTAATTTCTATTATTTTTTCCCTTTTAAGTAGTTACTTTTTCTAACTATTTTGTTTTCTTATGATGTTATACCTTTATAACTAATAATGTCATTGACTATACGAATGATTAATGTTCTCTTTTGAATTGTTTGTCACCAATTTTTTTTCATTAATAATACCCATTATTAATGTTACCCGTTAACCCCCCCCCCATCCCATGCCTAGGGATAACTAGAGGAGATCATGTCTCACAACCCACAATGGAGAACATGATCCCGACCATGATGATGATCAACATTTCCATAGATGGAAGCCAAACAACCCCCTCCCATTCACCTTTACAACTACAAGTCAACCAAGGCTCATCACATCCAAGAAACCCAGTGTATGGGAGATGGTAAGTCAATCTAACTATGAGGTATGTTAGTCCTTCTTTCATGAAAAGTGTTGTCCTTAATTTTTTGGGCATGTGGATGAGGATATTTGGTTGAAATTGGATAATGGATCACTGGCTTGGGAAATTATGTCATTTTCCTTGTTTCACCTTGGTGGTCAACTTCTGTGCCCTAGCCTCGTTTTTTCACCGCCAAGGGAAAAATGGTACTACTGAGGGTCCCTCACAAGGGTAACGTTTTGTTTCCTGCCATACTTAACACTTTTCATCCTATAGCCTTCCATAGTGTACTAAACTTCGACAATGAGTCATGGTCGATTCTCTCATGAGAAGAAGGGGCTAAAGGCCCAGAGGTTGATGTAGCTACTCTATATATCTATGCTATGTTATAAATGATAAGGCCACCATAAAATCCTCTATCCATCTTGAGCTCTACCCCCTATAATGGTAATTTCTTCTGTCCATATGTGAATGAATGCACCAAATTATAAAGAACAATAGCCCTATCAAAATTGCAGGAATGAAGATTGAAACCTTATAAATGGGACTTGCAAATGATAATTGGGTATCAAAAGTAAAATTAAGGGGTTCATAATGAAAAACGTACAGAGGAAAGGGTATCTCAATCCAACAAGCACTCCCTCTACAAATTATCTCATAGGAATGGATTCAATGAAATCATAATTCATGGATTATCCCTAAAAACCATATCACTATCACACTTTTGAAGGGTTTCCCTATTTCCTTCTTCCCTTAGTAAGAAATCCTCTACCTAGGTTCTTTTGTTTCCTATATAGGTTGGCATGCCTAATAGGATTGGATGAAGGCCCTCCCATACTTAAATTTTCCAACTCACATGAGGTCATGGGCTAGTTTGATGCTTGAAGGGGATACTGGGGTGAATGGTTTACATGGTTTATATCTTAAGTTATAACTTACTGTGCATGATTTAAGAACTAATGTTTCTTGTGAACCTTGGATAACCTTCTATTATACTCAAATTGTTTTTGGATGTCCCTGACAGGGTTCTTTGAGGGACATCCTAGGCTTATACTTAGGATGTCGTTCCTTTCTTATAATAACTTGGCACATGTGATGGAGAGTACTGGGTCGTACAATGACTCACCACCTTCAAACATCATCTCTCACATCCTTGGAACCTTGAATGATGGACATACGGGCTTGGTTTGAGAAGATTCAGTGATGATTGCACACAGATGGGATGGAAATCAATAGGCTGGGAAGAGTACGCCAAAGCTTATGTATCCACTGGACTAGGGCCATTGTTGTAGCAAAGAGCTAGAGAACTTGCACAAACTATATGAAACTCTCTCCAACCTTAGAAAAACACTTGGATCCTAGACGTTGGCCTTATTTTCATGATGATTTCATATTCTAGGGTTTGATGGATACCTAGGGTACTGATGATGGTTGGCATGACTTGGGATTAGGAGAGACATCAATTTTTACCACCTCACTCTTGATTGGTTCCACGTGGACTTTGGAGGAATTTTCCATTCCTAAAAAGGATTGACATCTCACATGTGTGGCTCATTTATGATTTTTTTTGCGTTTATTACATTTTATAAAGGATGATGAGGGGTTGGCCCCATGTCTAATTAAACATTGACATGTTATGTGGACAAATATCTAAGCCTAGGATCCTTTATAAAGGTTAGTTCTCATTTTCATTTGGATCATCATTATCCTCACCATTTGTGGGGTAATACTTCTAGCGATTCGCTATTTCATCCTTCTTGGACTTTCTCTGTCATGGAATATGCTTGGAAATGGTTTCTTATGGATGGTTTGTTGATTTTTGATGGATATTTCTGCAATTAAGGTTTTCTTCTCTTGTATTCTTGGATGAAGTAAGTAATTTTATGGCATATTGTTGATGTAAATGGTGAAATTGATATTGTTTTGCAAGTATTATTATTTTTTGGAACCCTAAGAGAGGAACATAAGTTCTTCTTCCTCTCACAAATTTTTATTTGTCAAAAAATCATGAACTATCCTTGCTAATGTTAGAACCCTAAAGCCCTAAAGTGATAGCACTTTAAGATTTTAAGCCATCTAAAAATACATTAATTTGTTGCATATAATCATATGAAGGTAGAATAACTTATTCATAAATCATCTCTAGCAATTGGATAACTTTATGCTTAATGAATGCTTAATTTTCATGCTAAATTGCTACATTTCTAAGAACTTTATCTTGTTGCTGTTGCAAAATACTTATTGATTTCATAAGACTAGTTTATTGCTATGATTTGCAATATCCATTTTCAATTTAACTTGTATATCGTCTAAAGAGGTCATTGTTGCATACTTTATCTTGGTAATTGTCATTGTTGGAGTAGGAAATTTCAGGTTTCAGTGCAACAAACAAGGAAAACAAATGGACCAAAGGAGGTAGTGTGTGCGAGAGAACACAAGAAGGAAAGGGAAGTGGTGTGCCAGGAAAGAAGGAAGACCAACACAGAGTCAAAATAAGGAAGGGTTGGATCAAACACCAACCATGTGGAAGACAGTTAGAAAGTGGATGTTATAACCCTAAATTGCTTCATACATGCATACCTAGAACTTGGCCCTCTTACTTGCTATATTTTCCAACCCATCATTGAGTTGCTCTTCTTAAAAACTCATTTTTTTAAGATGTACGTGCCCTGCAACAATATTGCCCACGTACATATTCTTTTTACACCACTATATCCCATGTACATACACTAGTTGCACCATTACAACCTACGTATAATTGTAAAAGTTGCAAGGAATTTGTTGAGATTACGGGCTATTGAATAGTTTCCCAACTAATCCACTGCCTATAGCTCGTCACCCAACCGAATAACCATCCTTCTATCATATAAAAGGAGGTATTGGTGTCTCATTCCACATATAGACATAATAATAGTGAAACTCTTCCCGTTTCACATCCCCTCCTTGCCCCAAGCATTTGCAGCCTTGTTGTGAGAATTACGTCAGAATTCCCCAATTTTTCTCTTTTTCCTCCATCATAAGCCCATTCCATTTCCCAAGAAGAAGGTTGAGAGGAGAAAGATATGCAAAGGTGCACTTGGATCTTAGTGAAGAGGAGCTCAGACCAGGTTCATGGAGCAGTAGCTAGCATTGGTTGCAAGTAATCATTGTATTATCAATAAAATAAGTACTTTTCCTATCCCAGAACATGATGTGTCGAATGCTTGCATTTTTTTTATTTTTTTATTCTAACATATAACCCTTATTTATGTATGAAATGTATGCTTTTAGTTCTGTGTTTATCTATCTTTGAATGCAGGCCAACCTTGGGAGGAGGTTTGCAGTCACCGGAGCCTTCAAGTGCTAGAGGATCTACACCAGACAGAGAGTAAAGGTACAGTTACCGAATCCTTCTTACTTTACTTTTCTTGCATAAGTCTGGGGTATGGTTGGGGTAGTTAGAGAAGTAGGAGACTTTTAAACGGTTATTGATCTTCCTACATTACTAACCCTGGTGTAGCCATAGGGGGGGTTTTCCCACTAGAATAACTAGCGACCATATTGGGGAAGACTCTAGGGTTTTAGGGGATATTTTTTTGGGTGTTTGATTGGTTTTATACCTTTTTGAGTTTCTGGTTGAGTCTGCTGAGTCTTTAAGGGATTATGGTCACCTGTTGGTGCTATACCAGTTCTCCCTGCCCTATTAGTCTATCTTTTTCATTTGTTTTTTTCAATAAATACAGAGGTGTACATGGCCTGTTGTGGGTCAGCACACGTACATACGTGCCTTGCTTTATAGACATCCCGCATACATACGCAGGATGCTTAAGCATCAGTAGAGTAACCGTGTCAAGAAAATATTTTTAAGAAGAGGCAGTCAACCTCTTCCCTAATTGAAGTTTTACTTCTTAGGGTTTCTTGACTAAGTCCAATGTCTCTGGTTTTACAGTCAAAGCCTGGGCTAGATGTCAGTTTAATTGTCTTTTTAAATATTTCTTGTTTTTACTTCGAAAGGGTTTTAGGCGATTTTTTTAGTCTTTGTTAAGCTTGTTTGGTGTCATTAGTGACTCCCTCCGATCCACAGTGGGCCAGAGGCCAGTTTCAGTCTCGTCTTGTCTTTCACTTTTCCCCCTTTCGCTTACTTTAAAGAAAAAAAAAAACTAATTTATTTCAAGTTTCTTATTTAAAGAATTTAAAAAAAAAATAGAAAAATATTTTCATTTCTTAGTTTGGTAAAGTAGTTAGGGTTATTTATCTTACTTATTAGGAAAGAGAGTTCAATTTTTAAGTTATTTAACCGAATTTATAGAATTTAAGTAACTCGTAGTCGAGTGAAATTTCGTTTTAGTCAAAGATCTTGAAAATAGTTAATTAAGAAAAGTTGGTTTAAAGAGTTAGTTGCAAATATTCATTATTAACTAGAAGTAATTTTTCTTTCAGTTTCGTTTACTTCTCCTTCTTCGTCTCCCATACACATCACTAGTTTCACTGTCATTTCCTGGAGTTAAAACAAACCATTTAAAACGAACACTAATTAAAATTTACTAGACTTTTATGTTTGTAGGGTCAATCAACTAGTTTAGGCTAGAGCCTTGAATTAGGTTGGAGAGGAAACTCTTCAAGGATTATAAACAAACATTGGAGTCAGAGCTAGGGAGTGTAAAATTCCAGTGGCTTGAAATTTATCCAAGACCCCCCTCTAACACAGGGGCTAAAAAAAGGCCGTGTGAGGAAAGGTAGCAGAGATAACCCCTCCAAAGCTGAACCAAATGTAGTGGGGAATGCATATTGAGGACTTGTCATGGGATACTATCTATTGCATTTTCCTACAGAGATTCTTGGACCTTGAATCCGTTCGGGATCATTAGTTGTCTTTCAAACCACTTTCTTTCGATACCCTCAGTAGGTTTCAAGCTTGTTACCCTTCTCATTGCAGTCCACCCAACTGTCAAATGTACCTTCTTGGTGACTGTTCGTGAGCTGGAAACTTGGTTCCCTTTATTATAGAGACTTACACAGGTGACTGTGGGGGTATACCACGGTACCTAGGGAAGACGTCAAGACACACTTTGTTGAGTATACCTCGAGGATGATTTCGTGTTCGAGTTGGAATTGCACCAATAAGTTTCTCTAGTGTTGGCTAGCATAAATGTTCTTCCAACTAGATAGTTATTTTCTTGGTTTATCTTGTAGGATCGTTCTAGTGTGTGATTATTTTTAAACATTAGTAAAAGCCTTACTGTTTTGTTGATATTTTCACAAAGTGGAAGTTCAAGAGATCTATCGGTCACAAAGGATTCACGCCTACCGCCGGTTACATTGGAGCCACCACCACCAGCGTTACGACGAAGACTTGACTAGAAAGGGTCATTCGAACTGATCGGGCAACAGGAAACTGTGCCCGAGCCAGCTCCGAGAGGAGAACACTTGAATCTGAAGAAACCTATTATTTTTTACTTTGGAGAGGAAGCTCTCGGGTCAGCCAATAATCGGATCATTGACTTGTCAGAACCACTCTTAATATAGGTTTTCCCTCCAAGGGTAACACATCATGAGCATCAGATAGTCTTGCAAGCAACTATTGAAGCAAATGATGCTACTTTGTCAGGGAGTCCTCACACTCCCTCAAGGACTGCCACCACAGGGGGAATTCCACCTCCTAAACCACCTTCGTCAGTCGAGACTACAATGGCCTTGACCACTGCTACTTCAAATTGGTTTGATTATGTCATCCGCGACAACCACTATTCTGTTCACACAGAGTGTGATGGGCCCTCCTTTTTTATATGGGACGCCCGACTTTGATAAGAACTTTGTCCTTAACTACTCCACCCTACAGACCATGGGTCTAGGGGAAGGGAGCTCAAATGCTCCTTTGCAAGGGTCCATGGGGGGCACCTCAGCCACCTATAATTCTATCCCTTATGATAGGGTTCATATACCTCCTTCCTCCCACTCGCTTGACGATGCTTCCCAGCAACCCGTTGGGTCGAACATGAACTACAACTTGTTTGTAGTAGGTAGTCTAGGACCATATTTCTACACCACACTGGTGGGTTCAATGTCGTTCTCTTTGTTCGATTCATTTGATAATATTTCTTTCTCGTCAGCTGCAATCTCGACCGGGGGAAACCTTGGTTTTGGAAAAAAAAATCCTATGCAGGGTTCTATTCCTAGACAGGGGGAAAACACATGACTCTTCTCCTCACATGGACTCTAGAATTAGTGGCAGGGATCAGTTCCCTTGTCAGGGATGTTGACTGGGGGAAACCCCTTCCATGGTCAATGGAACCTCGGGCAAGGCTCAATACCTATGCCCATCGGATCGGGAGGGGTTAATCCTTTCCAGAATCTTTGGAATACAATGTAGGGAGCGATCCCCACCCATCCCTCAACGTCCAATTATGAGAATCCATTGATGATGTCCCAACAAACGTAGTATCTGTATCCTGGCCAAGGCCATGGTATCTACTAGAACCCTGGTTAGCATCCCAACTTTTCCTGGCAACGTGGTGCCATTCAAACTCCAGGCTCCCTTTTTCCTATACATAGTACTCAGCACAAACTACCATTTCTGGCAACGTTACGTCTTCTAGAATTGTCAAGGTTTCTTAATGCTCTGATTTGTCATGATCCACGTTGGCCCCCCATGTCGACTAAATTTCCCTCAGACATTCTGAAATTTGAAGGTAAGCTTGGTGAAGATCCGGGTGATCATGTGACCACTTTCCACCTATGGTGCTCATCAAACTCGTCATGAGACAACTCCGTACAGCTACGCCTGTTTCAACGCACTCTTATCAAGGGTGCCATGAAATGGTAGATTGAGCTCGACTGCTCAAGATACTCTTATTTTAGTGACTTGGTGATGGTTTTACTAAACCATTTCCAACTACTTGTGAGATATGATGCTGACACCAAATTGCTAGCCGACTTTGAGTATATGAAGGCCGATCATATCTCAGATCACATCTGAGAATGGTGGCATCAAAAGAGATTGGTCAAGGTATAGGTCCCACCAGCTTTCCTACTGGAGTGGTTCCTCAAGTCTTTGGTACCTCAGTTATCCAATGACATTGCAACATCAAGAGTGTTTTCAGAGGAGGAGGCGATAATGAGAGCAGAACAGTTCAAAGTGATATACTCTCAGTCTGGTTTACTCTATGATATTTTTCCAAATGCACCACGGTCCATCCTTGATAAGGCTAGACACAAGTTTGGACCACATGTCGATGGTATAGTCAGTTCAACACAAGTGAATTCCACTGACCAATTGTCAAATAAATTGCAACAATTGTCGATATAGCAGACAATGTCTAGCCAGACCTTCGGTTCGGCTACTCCCCCTACCCAAACGTCATATGTACACAGTGTGCATTTGACGAACCCGAAGGCCAACCAACAACCTAACGAAAAGAAAAAACAGTGAAACTAGAAGGGTAAGGGGGATAAGAAACCCATCAACAATGTTGGCGGGGAAAACATAGAGAAGATAAAGTCAAAGTATCTGTGTAACCTTTGCATTGAGGACCACCTGACTTGCTTGTGCCCTCAACTTGCGAAGACCCAGAAGTTATCGGTGCAACAACAACCTGCTATGTTAACAAACCCATTTCCACATGGGAAAAATATGACTCAATCCTCTTCGAGTGTGGATGGGGACAGTCAGGGACCCCCTCCGTCTTCTAGTAATCCCTAGGGGTGAACGTTTATATGATGAAAGGTGACGCTTACATAGAAACTAGGGAACACGATTGAAAAATGTCAGAAACTGTTGAAAAGGGTAAGGAAGCCGTAAGCCCGTCTGTTCCTCTCTAGATTGAAAAGACGACGGGTGAAACAATGGCATGCATCCCAAAAGGGGCATTCAAGAAAGCTTCCCATAATCGTAATGTGAGAGCCACCCAGAATAACTTTGTGGTGGAGGTTTTTTCACAAACCCCTTGCACGATGTCTGCTTAGGAGGTCCTCTGGAGCTTCCCTTCGCAGAGAAAGACCTAGTGTCTTCTTTGGGATCTATTGAGACAAGTAATTCAAGAATGATCATGCTTGATACGACTAACTTGAAACCTCATCTCCCTTACCATGTGGCATCTCATATAGTAATGTCTCACCCCACAAAATATTTTACTCATAATATTTTCCATACGATGGTTGATGAGGGTGCCTCAACTTGCGTGATGACATTGGCGTGATGGAAGTCCATTGTCCAACTCATTTTGTCTCAGTAACCTACTCTTCTTATTTCTTTCGATGATCATTCTTTCAGACCACATGGAAGAATTACTTCTTTCCCCGTGTAGTTAGGAGGGAAGACCATGTGCACCAAAGTTGAAGTGGTCGATGTGCCTCTCGACTACAACCTTCTATTAGGAAGGAGTTGGACCTATGCAATGCATGCAGTGGTTGCCACAGTTTTTCGGCTCTTATTGTTTCCACATGAGGGATGAATTGTAACCATTGACCACTTGTCCTTCTCCAGGATTGACCCTTCATCGGGGGCATCAACAGTCTCGATGATTGATAACCCTCAACTCAGATTCGTTAATGAAGGGGTTGGTTTGTGCCCACCTTTGATGGGTACTTTCGATTATGCACCTCCCTCTGGCGATGTCAAGTTTGTATCGGCTACCACTAACTAGACTAGGGCTGAAATTTTTCAAGTGTCCTCGTTCTGAATGAATTACTTTAATAATCGATCGACTCTTCCTGCCCCATTGGGTTCGATGGAGGGGACAGGGCATCCTGGCATGGCCATGCCCTTGTCTGTAGTAGAGGTTGTGTAGAGTATTGTCCAGCAAGCTTCGGCCGACCCCGATCCGACTCCCACACAGGAGTTAGATCCAGTTCTCGAGCCTATTTGGGCTCAAGGTTCCCTTGCCAATACCAATTCTTTAGACTTGGTCTTTCCCTCTGATGAGGCAATTTTAGAGGCATTGGCAAGTTCAGATAGACCCCGAGATGATCTCCATCATAGATCTTATTTTCTCCTAGATTTAAGAAGAATAGAGGCAGGTGAATTCGTTTTGACTATGACTGGAGATAGGTCTTTTCCTATTAATCCTTTGGTTATGCACATAATTTATGTCGATGGTAATATGGAAAGTATCGCTGAAATGATACCTATTGAAATATCTAGAACCCCTGGAGTTGTGGAGAATGTCTTCATCAGAGAAGACTGCTCACCCGAGGAGATTCATATCTATACATATTTATTTAAGGAATTCCGTAATGTTTTTTCCTGGTCTTACGAGGAAATTCCAGACATTGATCCAAGAATCATCGAACATGAGATAACGACTTATCCTAATGCAAAGACGATCCGACAGAAGCTTCATTCGGTAAATACTTGGAAAGAGGCAACTATTCAAGATGAAGTAGAGAAACTGCTCAAAGATGGTTTCATATACCCCGTTCAATTGACTCAATGGGTGTCAAATCCCATTCCGGTCAATAAAAGGTAGGGTATGATTCATGTGCTTATGGAATTCTATGATTTGAACAAGGCATGTTCAAAGGATAATTTCCCCACCCCTTTCATTGATCAGATTATCGATGAATGCACAGGCTATGAGTTTGTTTTATTCATGGATGGTTTTTCAGGATACAACCAGATACAGATCAAACCCGAAGACCAGCATAAAACAACTTTTATCTCTCTATGGGGCACATTTTCTTATCGTAAGATGTTGTTTGCCCTGAAGAATGTTGGAGCGACTTTTTAGTGGGCCATGTCATTTTCTTTCCACGACCTTAGACATATAGTTAAGGCTTATCTCTATGATCTAGCATCACAATATCTTAAGAGATTTGATCATCTCGTGCACCTCTGACTAATCTTTGAGCAATGTCACTGCTATCGAATTCACATGAATCCTAACAAGTGCAGTTTCTACATGACGTCGGGTCATCTTCTGGGTTTCATAGTTTCAACAGTAGGGATCATGGTCGATCCTCTAAAGGTTGAGGCAATAGTTCAGTTGCCTCCCCTGTGCACAGTCCCTCAGCTTCAAAGTTTGCAGGGAAAAGTGAACTTTCTTCGACATTTTATCACAAACTATGCCGAGATCACTAAAGGGTTCATGCATTTACTGAAAAAGGGAGTCTCTTTCTGTTGAGACAAATCCACTCAATGCTAATTTGAAGCGTTGAAACACGCCCTTATGTCTACCCCTCTGCTTCAACCTCCCAATTATAATAAATATTTCTTATTGTACTTGGCCACTATAGAGTCAACCATCAGTATGGTCTTGGTTCAAGAGGACGATTTGCTCAAAGAGCATGTGATTTATTACCTGAGTTGAGGTTTGGTTGGGCTGGAACTCAACTAATCCCATGTTGAGAAGCTTGCATTGGTAGTAGTGCATGTTTTCCAATGGTTCCTTCATTATATCATGCTTCGCAAGACCACCGTCATTGTCATTGTGAATCCATTTCAATATGTGTTGAAATGACACGTCATTGGAGGAAAGATCAATAGATGGATTATTATCCTCCAAGAATTTGACTTGGATTTTGTTTCCACGAAATCCAAAAATTCACTTGTCTTTGAGGAACTTATTTTGGAACTTCCAGTTGAATCAACTGATGTTACGCCCAAAGAATGACCTATTAAAGGAGATATTTTTTTGATCGCATCTTTGGACCCCTGGTATGGAGATATACTAGTTTATCTCCATACTTTGAAGTTCCCTGCCTCTGTTGCTCGCTATGAGCATCAACATATACGCCATAATGTATGAAACTATCTCATACTCGATAACACTTTGTATCGCCGAGGTGTAGATTGCATCCTTCGCCGGTGCCTAATTCACAAAGAAGAGGAACTTGTTTTTAACGACTACCACACTGGACCATGTGGTGGTCATTTTTCTGGGTTGGCAACAACCCAAAATATTCTACGAGTTGGTTACTTTTGGCCTACATTAATCAAAGATTGTTTTGAGTCAGTCAATAAGTCCCACCCATATCATATCTTCTCTCGAAAGATGAGGGCACATCCCGCTCCCATGTTTCTAGTCATTACTGTTGGTCCCTTCACCAAGTGGGGGATAGATTTTACTACCTGTCACCCGACTTCAGTGAGGGGGCATCGTTATATCATCGTAGAGGTAGACTACTTCACAAACTGGGTCGAGGCTATGCCAACATTTAATATTGATGGCGAAACAACAACTCTCTTCATTTTTAACCAGATAATAGCAAGGTTCGACATCCCAAAGGATATTGTCACTGACCATGGAAGTCACTTTCAGAACAAAATTGTGTCTGAGTTAACATCAAATATTGAGTTGAGGTAAGAGAATTCATCACCCTACTACCCACAAGTGAATTTTCAGGTGGAAGTTGTGAATAAGTCCCTCAAGACTATTCTACAATGAACTATCAATTCTTCCAAGTCAAATTGTCATTTAATGTTGTACTCAACATTATGGGCCTACCAAATGTCTGTAAAGACTGGAACTGGTTTCTCACCTTTTCAACTCATTTACGGGCTGGAAGTAGTCTTTCCAATAGAGTTCCAGATCCCATCTCTAAAGTTGGAAATACAGTTAATGTCAGACTCTTCATTGCTTGAGGAACGCTTATTATATCTTGAGCAACTTGATGAGCAATGTCATGATGCAACCTTGGGAAACGAGGCTCACATGAAATGAGTCAAGTGTCAGTATGATTGGTCCATTCTTCCTCATATTTTCTTCAAAGGTGAGCTTGTCCTAGTCTACGACAAAGATAAGGATCCCCTGGGGGCAGGCAAGTTCAAACCCATGTGGTTCAAACCTTTCATTGTGAAAGAGGTCTTCAAGAAGGAAGCTTATCGTCTAGGTGACTTTGAGGTAAATGCTTTGGCAGAGCCTAGAAATGGGCTCTACCTCAAGAAGTATTACTCGTAGGTTGGTCATCTGGGTGAGTTCTTGTACATATGTATAGTTCTTATACAGTTAGCGTTTTGTCTTTTTGTTTTATGGACGTGTCATTATTTATGTCATAGTTTTCACCATGGAAGATGTCAACTGAATCAGATGTGTTCTTTGGGTTCGCGGATGATTCTAGACAACACACTCGGAGGCTTGCTTCCACTGCTTGGGTATTTTCACTCCTCAAGGCCAATTGTTATCTTTTGGAGGTATCTGTCTAGGTGACTCTACAAACAATGTCACCGACTACAACGCAATGATACAATTGCTTCGTGATGCTTTTTCGCATGGTATCTCTCACCTCTGGGTCTATTTGGATGCTTAGCTAGTAGTGTCCCAGTTAAATGGGGTTTACTGTGTTTATGATCCTACGTCTTTACATCGATGATTCCTTAGGGTACGTCTGTTAGAACGTTGCTTTGATTACATTACATATATCTAGGTTCCTAGGAGATTAAATCAAATGATAGATACTCTAGCTAATCAAGTATTAGATTGGCATATTGCACACACATAAAAAGAATCACACACATAAACATGTATATACATTTATAAAAATGTGATCCATAAGACATATAAAATATGTAAATACATATATATATATATATATATATATATCAAAAAGTGTCAAAATACATTGGTGGGTGCGAACGCCTCAAAAATATATATCCATTCTACATTGTCGGGCTTATTCCCTCAAAAAGATACAAAAGAGTGCCCTCGACACATAAGAGGTCCATCCTATCTAAGCATGGGGCCTATTGGCCCTGCCATATTGAACAAAGACATTTTCCAAACGCTGAAAGAGTTGGACGTAGGTCTGTGGCACCCCAACTACATGAGGTTGCGTCGATGGTGGGAGATCCTCAATCTCATCCATGGAAACTGCATGAGTGAGCACAGTGAGGTTCCTCTCCACTCATCTCAAAACTCTATCAACCTCTCCATCTGGAGGACCCCTTGTTGTTTCTACTAGTCCGATGACTGTTGTTGGTACTGGCTTTGGTTGAGGACATCGCTTGGTCCTAGAGAAGTCTGTCGGATGCACTGGTCCCACATATGTACATAACAGATACATAGTTGTCAGATACTTTGGTACACATAAAAATGATATATATAAAAGAAACTAAAAATTAAATAACTTTAAAAAAAAATGTACCTATCTCTCCTCGCTCCTCTCTAAGAGGCACGGGCATGTATAGCTCCCTAGAAAAGTTGATCCCGACATATGAGTAGTCCTCTATTTCTGGAAACTGCCATGCCCACCAGTCAAAAAAAGTGTCATAGAAGGCCTGTATGGTCCTTCCTCCCCCTATTGTGGTAGAAATGTTTCACATCTACACACTGCTGAGAAGGAGGCTACATGCCACCGCACTGTCTCTCATGGACTAAGGATGGGTACCCTCTCAAAGAAGAATGAGCATAGAACAGTGTTGAACCTGAAGTTCTTTTTTCTATGCTCACGACACTCTATAAGATGCCTCTTCTTGCATGTAAGCATGGTCATACTCCAGTCAAAGATGTGTGCATCAAGGCACTGCATAGCACAATACATATGTGTCAGGGAAGCCTGGTGAATAGTCGCAGATCGAGTGATCCATCCAATGAACAGTAAGATCACCTTCAGTGATAGGTTGGTGATCTTGCTGATAGGCACCTGAGAACCTACTTTCTTAGTGCCTGCCTCACAATGCATACTGATGTAGTTGACAATGTTCGAAGGCCCAGGAGGAAACGTGCACAGGTTGACTGGTTCCCCTCTCCTCGAGAGGCCAGTCAATGAGTAAATGTCCTCAGTCATTGGATTCAGTGACTACCCGTCCAACATGAATGCCTCTATGTCTGGGTGCCAATAATCCACCAGGGCATTCAGAATCCTAGGTTGTTCCCTCATAAGCAAACACTCATAGAAATTCCATAGACCGCATTGTTTCAAGGAGAAAATTGTAGCAGGATCCTCATTGACCAAGATATCGATATCCTTGTGTTCCCTCTCCCTCAAGTGGACATACATCCTGTTACATGACAAGTTCAAGGGGGATTTATCTCTTGCATATTCATTTTTTCTATGCTTTTGAGGGTGTACGCAGGTTGTATTGGACACAATCGCGTATGCACATGGGCATATTTTTTTCTTCCCGCGGGCATAGCGGGTTGTCCTTAGAGAGCTCGCGTACACGTAGAGCCACACTTTTTAGGAGGGAAAAGCCCCCCAAAAAACTAAAGGAAATGCTAAATTGAAGTATTGAAATGCAAGAGGGACAAGTTTATACTTACTTGGTCCAAGCAGAAGTTCGTTTCGTCCTCTTAAGCTCCCAGAATCAACTCTTTTAACAAAGGGGATTTTTTTACCTTTTGGCTAATTTTCAAATTGCAATGGTGAAAATGAGTTTTCATATTTTATTTATAGACTTTTTGGCCCTTTTTCCACTTTTTGAACCCTTCTGTCGTTTTTTCTAGCTTGAAAATCATTTAGTGTGGTTCATGAGTTTCTTATTGGATGTTATGATGCACCTTTATTTTAGGTTTGGTAACTTTTTGGGAGATGGGTCACTTTCGAAGGTCCTTTGGTAAAAGTCATTTTTTCCAACGTTTTGCATATACGTTAGGATTCCACCTCCTCTTTTTGCATATCATTGTCTTTTCCTCTTTTCCATAGGATCAATCCCACCGAACTGCGACATGAAACCATCATTGCTTCTTTAGAAGTGTCGTAATTTAGTGGTAGAGCCTACCTCTACATGGATTCCCTAGTTAGATCCTTGTTGCATTTTGGCATCCATGTTGTCTTTAGTGACTTTAGGCTCGGGAGTCCTTGCTAGTCCTGTCATGATTATGATATTGAGCCTCATACGTCTGATGTGTCATCACTCTTGGCCTCACCCTCGGGACTCCCAAAAATGAGCATACTTTGTTGACTTTAAGGCTCCCTTTGAAATCTGAAAGAAACATTCGACGAGACTACATTTATGATTTTCAATATTGTTTGGATTAACTGAGAAAAGTAACGTCTTGGAGTCTTCTTTAAGCCCTTTTCAGACTCTCTAAACATGAAAATATTGTCGAACGATCTTTTTTTCCTTCACGCTCACTGAAATAAAACTTGAAGGCACATTTGTCCAGTGGTAGTTTACCCCTTTTTCGGTCCAGATGGTCAATTTTACGAACAAAGGTATACTCTAGGAACTTCATTTTGCTAGAAGAGTATTATCAGGTAAAAGTTTAAGCCTTTTTCAGGCTTGAGGGACTAAATTTATGAAAAAGGAACCCCCATAGAGTCCATAGTCAAGCTCTTTTCAGATTGCCTAAAATTGAAAATATTGTCGAGTGACCTTGTTCTTTCACACTCATTAAATTGGTCCAGAAGAACAACTCACGTGGATTCCATAGCTAAGCTCTTTTCAGACTCTTTAAAATTGAAAAGATCATCGAGTGACCTTGTTCTTTCACACTCGTTAAATTGGTACATAAGAACATCTACTGGCATGATTTTACCCCTTTTTTTGGCCTATGGATTAAGGAGGAAAAAGGTACACCTCGGGAGATTCGTCTTGCAAGGAGAGTTCTCCTAAGTAAATTTTATACTTTTTTGAGCTAAGGGGACTACATCCAGAAAAAGGTTGTGAGTCCATAGTTAAGCTCTTTTCAGACTAATTAAAATTGAAAATATTTCTAAGTGATCTTGTCTGTATCACACTTGTTAAAATGGTTTTGAATAGATGTCTTTTCAGTTTAAGTTTACCCCTTTTTTGAACCGACTAGGCTATTTTCGAAAAAGGTGCCCCAGTGGAGTCTTCTTTTACGTTTTTTCAGACACTCTAAACATGAAAAAAAATACCAAGCTTACCTTCTCTGCGATCATGAAAAATACATTGAAGGGGATTTCATCATGTCTTTCTAATCATATTTGCATCTCTGCATCTTTGTCCTAATGTTGGATCCATTTTGCTGTGAACTGAACCTTTGAAGCATGCCTTATTTGCAAGCCTTGTATCACTTTTCCTTTGTGATCTAACACCTTGACCCATGGAGGAATTTTCCTAGAGTGTCCTTTTCCTACACATGTCTCCTTGCTATGAGCATTAGTTTGTTCTTTGTGCTTGGAACTAGTATTATTGTGACACTCGTTACTCCTTTGTAATGTAACATTCTTTTATTCTTTTTCAAGCTCTTTAAAAATATTGAAAATGAAAAAAAAAATTAAGAAAAACCCCAAAAAGAGGAAGGGAAATATATATTATTTTTTGGCAGCACAATGAGTCGCCCTTGGACAAAGCACATCCTTTCGTTTGTTTGTCAAGATTTGGGATCTAATATGACCTTAGAAATTTGTTCTCACTACATAGAGTTGTGTCCTCCTCCGTTTAGTTATTATTCCAAACACGTGGAGAGTTTGTGTTGCCTCCTGCATCATGAACTTATGTCAATGTCATGTTTCCTGAGTCTGATCATCTTTCATTATCTTGTCCAAAGGAAGTTTCACCTAGCCTGAGTCAGCCTTTTCTATAGTTTTTCTCTTAACCTCATGTCCATCGACCCCACAACCCAATCAAGTCCTTGTTTGAAATCAATGAAGTTGTCTGCCTGATCACCGAGATCCTCTTGTCTGTTCCCGATGAGCTGTCGAAGACCTCTGGGTAGTGAAGTCATACACTCACATTACACTCCTACCCAATTTTTAAAGATCTTAAGGTTGTTTCTCGAGCTTTGAAGGCCTCATATCCAGCCATCAAACATCATTGGCTTCTTGAAGATGGATACTATACTTGTATATCATTTATTTTGAGATGTAGATCCGTTGTGTATTGCTTGCGGCTACAATTTATATAGTTATATGACATGGATCTGCAGTTTATTTGATTGGAAACCATGATTTATATCATCTCGAGCATGGGTATGCCCGCCTCGGAGAGAGAATTGTTATTTTTGCAGATGACACCTCTCGACTCTTGTCCTGGGGTCACTCGCTTCATATATTGGTGAAGATTTTGTAATGTATTTCGGCCATCATAATCTATTCTGAACTCACACATTAGGGGGCATATGTTATAACCCTAAATTGATCCATACATGCATACTTGGAACTTGGCCATATTACTTGCTATTTTTACCAAGCCATCACTGAGATGCTCTTCTTAAAAACTCATTTTTTGAAGATGTACGCACCCTGCAGCAATACTTCCCATGTACATATGACTGTTGCACAACTACAACCCATGTACATACACTAGATGCACCATTACAGCCTGCGTATACTTGCAAAAGTTGCAAGGAATTCGTTGAGATTATGGGCTATTGGGTAATTTACCAACTAATCTGCCACCTATAGCCCGTCACCCAATCGAATAACCATCCTTTTGTCATATAAAAGGAGTGTTTGGGGTCTTATTCCACATCTATACATAAGAACAGTGAAACTCCACCCATTTCACATCCCCTCCTTGCCCCAAGCATTTGCATCCTTGTTGTGAGAATTACCTCAGAATTCTCCAATTTTTCCCTTTTTCCTCCATCATAAGACCATTCCATTTCCCAAGAATAAGGTTGAGAGGAGAAAGATATGAGGAGATGCACTTGGAGCTTGGTGATGAGGATCCCAGACCAAGTTGATGGAGCAGTAGTTGGCACTGGCTGTAAGTAATCATTGTATTATCAGTAAAAGAAGTACTTTTCCTGTCCCAGAACATGACGTGTCGAATGTTTGAATTTGTTTTATGATTTTATTCTTACATATAACCCTTATTTATGTATAAAATGTATGCTTGTAGTTCCCTATTTATCTATCTTTGAATGCAGGCCAGCCTTGGGAGGAGGTTTGCAGTTAGTGGAGTCTTCAAGAGCGAGAGGATCTACATCAGACGCAGAGTAAAGGTATAGTTACCAAATCCTTCTTGCTTTACTTTTATTGCATAATTCTGGGGTATGTTTGGGGTAGTTAGAGAAGTAGGAGACTTTTAAACGGTTATTGATCTGCCTACATTGTAAACCATGGTGTAGCCATAGAGGGATTTTTCCCGCTAACAGTGGACAAGTGGAGTCCACTTAGAATTAGGGCTTTTAAGTCATTATGTAATCGTTTTTACCCACCTTTTTTATAAATAGAGGATGTATCATATAGTTAGAGGAATATTAGATATTATCTTGGAGTATCACTTTTGTATGAGAGAAGTACTTGAGCATATTTTTGAGTCCGAGTTTAAGTATTTGTGTTGTTGATAGTTGTAGAGCTTATATGGAGTCAGTTTTGGAGTGTTGTTGAGGGCCAGGTCGCAAACTGTGGAGCTTGGTGCAACACTAGTTAGCCTCAACATTCATAAGCTCATGATGTAATGCACACATAGCTATTTTAATGAAGAAAAAATAAAGAAGAAGATCTTTGTGGACGTAGCCTAGGGGGGGTGAACCACGGTAAAATATTGTGTTGCAATGTGTCTGAATGTTTTTTTTATTGTTTTTGCAATTACAAATGAATGATGAATGGTTAGAATAATATCTTGTAATGCATAGCCCTGATAATGAAAAATGAACTAACTGATAAACTTAGATGAATGAAGTATATGGCATGATGCATGTTAAAAAAGAAGTAGAAGTAAAAGGAAAATACCCATTCCCTTCCATGACTATAGACATGTGCATCCTATAGTGACTCATAAGCCATATTGGATGAGACTTCACTATGCACTCTATGCATGGTGTAGCCTTCTAGTTTACCAGAAGGACTGATGCAAATAGGGTTTTGTTAGAGAACTAAGGTAGAACCCAGATAAGCCCATACATCCAAAAAATGGTTTCGTTATCAACTGGAACTCAGAAGAATATCTTGAAAGGGATCTGGTGAAGAAGATGTAGTGGTAAAAAGGGATGTTTAGGACATGGAATCCTATGAAGCAATATATTGAAAGATATTTGGAGTCAAAGCAACTCGATTTTACGCATAAAGATAACAAAAGTTCCATATATACATCACGCCAGTATCTACAGAGGTATGTGTTTACTGATTTGCATGAAGCATATTTCTTTTATTTTTCATAGTTATTACAGGAGTGGATATTGAGGTTGAAGGATACCCATATGGCTAATTGTATAAGTCCAGTATAGTGGACTACTGAGAACATTGCGTGGTTGGAAAGAGTTAATACCAAATTCACGCATGCAATATATTTTTGGTTAGACAAGATTACTACGATGTTTATTACTGAATTTTCAATCAATAATGCAAAATATTATACTTTTGTAGAGCATTATTTCTTGAAGGGACCAAGAGGGAGGTACATTAAGTCATTTTACACATTGATTAATATCTCATTACAGGATAAAGGCCTCATGACCATGGAATTAGATATCTAGATGACTCTATGTGCATGGGAGAACTGGGGGAAGCACTAAGGAAGATATGAGAAATGGAAAGGGATTTGGATGGAGTCCAAAAGTGTTGATTTTTCAATAATCAAGGTTAAGCATGAAGTTCATTCCATTTTAGTATTTAACCATAACCATTTATGTTGCATCAACCAAGATCACAAGAAGAAGCACCATGCACAAGAACACAAGAAGTATCTTGGGAAACCCTTCTCAACAAGGGAAGAAAACCCATCCAAATCCTTTGCTATATTCTTCAAGAGAAATACCTTCACCACCAAGAAAGACCTGGCACACAAGAGGGTGCTCAAACCCTAGAAGACTAGAACCCAAGAGAGGTGCACACTTTTCCCAAGAAGGTGTACATGCTGAAATTTCCAAACTCACTTGAAAGATATGATTCCTCAATGGGGAATTTAACTTTACTTATACTAACCTAAACCTGTCAAAAGAAGTGTCTAATGGAATGACAGGGTTGACGTCACTAACTCATAATATAATTAATATTAACCAGATTAATTATATTTTACATTAATTACCAGTCACATTAAGGTGGGGCCGACCTGTACCCTTTACATTACAATTAGGGTTACAGGAAGGTTTGACTCTTGAACAATATGGCAAGGGATCTAATAAAACCACTAGTGCTCATCCACCAGGGGCACATCCATAGGGATTTCCATATCTCTGGATCACTGCATTACATATAAGAACCATATCTTCACGCGTTCACTTATGCTCATCCACAGGCACGTCCACTCTACAGATCTTCTTTCCGAATGCCTCACACATGAGAATCATATGGAGTTTCTCGTCAAATCTACTACTCAGAGGAGGCTAATAAATCATCTTCATTTATGTTCACATGATGATGCACCCAACACTTTGGCATTTCACATGTTCACCTTGTGCTCAGCCTCAGGCACATCTAACTCAACAGATCGCCTTTCTCACTGGATAATCATATGGAGTTATTCTCAACTCTTTGAATGGAGGAGGTCATCTCTACATTCCATTTCTGTCTTAGGTAGGAACCACGTACCATTCTTAGGGGGTTTCTCTCAGGTTTGTAAGATGGATAAAGACTCACATAGCTGTAATGATCCACATCTCACAGGTTTGTATGCTGGAGAATGTCTCACATAGCTACAATCATCAACACTCACTCTCAGCTAGGGAGGCAATCTTCATCATGCCAAGTCTCACATGGATGTACTTTGAACTTTATCGTGGCTGGATTTATCAACACTCCCTCTCAACTAGGGAGGAATTCTTCACCAAAATAGTTTGGTGAAGATGTCCGCAATTTTCTCACGTGTAGGAAGGTAGTGCATGTGTATGATTTTACTCTACATCATATAAGGATATTTCATCTCATCGTGTTTAGATACTTCAGGACACACTGGGTTCTCAAGGATATTTACACATGGCTCTTGGTTATCATCATAGGATCCATATCATGGTCAAGTAAATATGTCAAAATCTTGTGAATCCATATTGCTTCGAAAACTCGATGCTATATACTCTGCCTTTGTGGTGCTCAAGGCCACATAGTTTTGTTTCCTACTTCATCAGTAAGCCATGGAAAACTTCATGGTATAAAAACAACCAGATGTGCTCTTTTGGTCCACTTCACTTTCTTCTCAGTCTGAATGGACATATCTTGCAAACACAAGTTCACACTGGAGGCATATCTCAGCCCATATCCAACTGTTCCTCATATATATCTCAATACATGTTTTTTTGGTGTCCAATGAGCCAGTCTTGGTTGACTCATGAAATTACTAAGCACACTCACTGCATGGCATGAATCAAGTCTAGTGTTAACCAGATACATCAGTGATCTAATCAACTATGGATCAATCTCATCTGAATCATCATCAACCTTCTCTCTCTTTTGTTTTCTTTAAATCCATCACAGTGGATTTTGCATTCTTGTCATATTGAACTTATTTAATATCTTCACTTTATATTTTCCTTGACTCAGAAAAATATCATTGGTCCTTTGTCATACTTCTTATCCCAAGAAGTAGTGCATCATACTCAGATTCTTCATCTTGAATTCAGAAGTCAAAGATTACTTTTATCGAACAACAAGGTGTTTTTGAATAAGTCATCAAAATCACGCTCTCATCACTAACAATGTAATAATATAGGTTTGGATCTGCAACATTCTTGCTAAAATCCAAAATCATCAAGAATCTATCTATCTGATATAGTTTCCAACTCATGGATGGTAGTATGGATGGAAGTGTATCGGGTTTACTAGGTCAAGTGTCTCATCATAGACAACTCCCTATGTTTGTGAGAAACTTTTGGATATAGATCTCATTTTGTATTTCTCGACACTTCCATCAACTGCATGCTTGATCTTATAGATCCACTTGGAAGTTACCAAAGACTTCCCTTCTGGTCCTTGAATAATATCTTATACATCATTCTTTAAGATATATTGGTATTCTTCTATTATGGCATCTTTCCATACTTGTTCTCATGTTTCTTCTCTAATACAAAAAGGCTCATCATCAATGAAATGGATCATGACTAAAGGATAGCTCAAGAATCTCTTTTTCTTTCTCAGGATGTGCCTTGAGAGGCTTGTATTTTTCCCTGCCTCTTGCAGAGTGAGTCTAGGTAGGCATTTTATGCCCTACTGCAATATCTTTGAACATATCAACTAGAATAACTGGATCAACTGGAATAATGTATGTCTCCCTCTTAACTGTTGAAGGGGGAGAAGGTATTGTCTTACTGTCAATCTCCATATGATATTCCCTAGATCTTTGAAAGGCTATCTCTTCTTCAAGGACAATGTCTCTTCTTGTTCTCGCATAATGAACAATTTAAATATGGTTTGGACTCCTGTACTAGGGATAATGGTCCAAGTCTTTGAGAGCTCCCATACTAGGGATAATATCCTTCATTTATTTGAAAAATGAAATCAACTATAAAATTAGAGATCAATTGATATAATTAGTTTGTAGTCATGTTTTTATAGGAAGTACTTCTCCTCTCTCTTCTCTTCATTCTTTTGAGGTGGATCTAGATCAATGTTAGCGGTAAAATCATATTGTCTTCCCTTCTTCCTAGTTGGACAATTTCTTGCATAGTGTCCATATTTGTCACATATGAAGCACTAAATTTATAAAACATCTCTTCTTTGATAACCTCGATTTGATGAGGACTTTTCATTTTTAAATGTTTCCCTAAAAATTCTTTTGAATTTTCCTCCTTTGTTTGTATGAAGTGTAATAGCATGATTTTCTTTTGAGGAATCTTCTACTCCTCTATTTCTAAGTCTAAGTTCTTCTTGAGTACAATCTGTCCATAGACGATCAAAATTTGGTAGATATTCTCTTCCACTGATACTCTGAAGAAAAGGCTCCCACGTTTTTGAAAGGTTGTTGAGAGTGGTTAGGACAATTTCTCTATCAGACATGATTTCTCCAATGGTCTTTACCTGTTCTTTAATCTATGATATCTTCATAAATAAAATGGAAACCATGTCACCTTTCATCATCTTGGTACTTTGAATTTGTCTCTTCAAGGTAAGAGCTCTGAGGGTGTTGTCACTTTCAAAAATTTATTTTGATTCTTCATACATATCATAAGTTGTCTTCAGGTTGGAATTACGAGGTAAGAGATGATCTCTTATTGAGTATATGGTTAATTTTCTTTCTTTGACATCTTAAGCTTCTTTTCTTATCTTCTTCTCTATATATGTAGCTGTGTCTGGTAAGGTTTTAGTTACCACATCCAAGAGGTCATCTTCTTCAAGGGTGACCTGAAGCCTTGATTTCCAGGAGCTGAAGTTGCTTTCTCCATCACGCCTATCTTCTACTAAGGCTCTGTTCTTCATTTGATTGGTTTCTTCAAACTCTTGCCAAATGGATTTTGAAAACCTAATGATTAGGTTGAATTAGTAACCTTGGATTATGTTGGACTTATGAATTCAACTTGATAGAGTCTCGAAGATTCTTGCTAATTTAAGAGAAACGTTTTCTTCAGAAATCTAGGATTAATATTCTACAGGAAATTTCAGCGCCCTAGAAACCCTAGGGCCAAAAATCAAAATTTCTCAAAATTTCACTTTGAGAGATTTTGGAGATGTGTTGGAGGAGGCCATACTCTTATATGCCAAAATTATCCCTGGAATCCAAGTATTTATGTTTGTATCACCAATGAAAGGAGGGTTGTACAAAATTTTATGGAAACCCTATAAGGGTCATACAGTTCTGCAAAAAGGTGAGTTGAGACTTGGTGGATGCTTGTGCAATGGGTTCTTTCAAGACCTATGCTCTGAAAGGATGTTGATTTTTCAATAATAAAGGTTAATCATGAATTTCATTCCATTTTATTATTTAACCATAACCATTTATGTTGCAACAATCAAGATCACAAGAAGAAGCACCATGCACAAGAACACAAGAAGTTTCATGGGAAACCCTTCTCAACAAGGGAAGAAAACCAAATAAAATCCTTTGCTATATTATTCAAGAGAAATACCTTCACTTCCAAGAAAGACCTAGCACACAAGAGGGTTCTTAAATCCTAGAAGACTAGCACCCAAGAGAAGTGTGCACTTTCCCAAGAAGGTGTACTTGTTGAAATTTCCAAACTCACTTGAAATATATGATTCCTCAATGGGGAATTTACCTCTACTTATACTAACCTAAACCTGTCAACAGAAGTGTCTAATGGCACAATAGAGCCGACCTCACTAACTAATAATATAATTAATATTCACCATATTAGTTATCTTTTACATTACTTACTAGTCACATTAATGTGGGGCCAACATGTACCCTTTACATTACAATTTGGGTTACAAGAAGGTATGAATCTTGAACAATATAGAAAGGGATATGATACACCCACCAGTTTGCATCCATTAGGGGCACATCTATAGGGATGTCGATATCTCTAGCTCACTTCATTACACAAAATAACTAGATCTTCACACATTCACCTATGCTCATCCATAGACATGTCCACTCTAGATATCTTCTTTCCCACTGCCTCACACAGGAGAATCATCTGGAGTTTCTCATCAAGTATGTTGCTCAAAGGAGACTAATACACCATCTTCATTTTTGTTCACATGATGATGCACCCAACACTTTCGAATTTCACACGTTCACCTTGTGCTCAGCCACATGCACGTTTAACTCAACAAATCGCCTTTCCCACTAGATAATCATTTGGATTTATTATCATCTCTCTGAATGGAGGAGGTCATCTATATGTTCCATCTATGTCTTAGGTAGGAACCACATACCCTTTTTAGGGGCTTTCTCTCAGGTTTGTAAGCTGGAGAAAGACTCACATAGTTGCAATGATCCACATTTCATAGGTTTGTAAGATGGATAATGTCTCAGATAGATGAAATCATAAACAAAAAGAAGTAATGGACCCCATAATGATGGATGAGTAACAAACCAGGGAAATAATAAGGAAATCAAGAGTGATGTGCAATGAACGACCCTACCCATATAAGATCAATAGTAAGAAGAGGGTAGTATCCAAGCAAGAGGTTTTGGATAATGATGAGGAAGAGGTAGATAAAATCCATTTGACAGGGAATATTGATAAAATATTGTGAGCCACATATGAGAGGAAAACCAGAGGTCAGCAGTCTGGTGTATAAGAAGGATCTCCATTCCATATCTGAATTAGTGTGGAACCCACAACCCCATGTGCAACTAAGACATATGAATAAGAAAAACCTATTAAACAACAAGTTATTAGTGGTAGAATAATTTTTACAGGACATGGGTCCAGTGGAAGTTTAAGAAGAAGTGTAAGTTCAACAAGTATCAGTCAAGTATCTACACCACATAGAGGTGGTAGTACAACAAACTTCACAATGGAAGGAAAATATCCAACTATTAGGTTATGAGAGTTTCGAGGAGAAGGGTCAGAGGACCCATAAAATAAATTGTTTATATGTGAGAAGATATGGGAAGCTTATTAGATTAGAGATGAAGATACAAAGGTTTCACAGTTGGAAATCACATTCAAAGACTGGGCATTAGACAAGTACATGGGGCTGGCAGTAAATAACCCAACAGGAGCACCTACAACTGTAGTAGAGGTGAAGAGGCAATTAATCAATAAATTTTAGAAACCAATATCAGAGGATCAGTTCATGAATGAAATGATGGAGATTAAGCAAAAACCAAGAGAATCAGTCTAGGAGGTGGAACATAATTTCAAGAGGATAAAAGGTAAGTTGAAGTACCTCATTACTGATATGTAGCATATAAATTTATTTGTTAACTCTTTATTGGCACATTTGAAGTATCATTTGAGATAGAAAAAGTTCCAAACCTAGGCTGAGGCCTTGCAAGAAGCATT
>ML782383.1:1006560-1028054 GCA_009831015.1 Picea engelmannii | reverse complement strand
AGGTTCCTAGGAGATTAAATCAAATGATAGATACTCTAGCTAATCAAGTATTAGATTGGCATATTGCACACACATAAAAAGAATCACACACATAAACATGTATATACATTTATAAAAATGTGATCCATAAGACATATAAAATATGTAAATACATATATATATATATATATATATATATCAAAAAGTGTCAAAATACATTGGTGGGTGCGAACGCCTCAAAAATATATATCCATTCTACATTGTCGGGCTTATTCCCTCAAAAAGATACAAAAGAGTGCCCTCGACACATAAGAGGTCCATCCTATCTAAGCATGGGGCCTATTGGCCCTGCCATATTGAACAAAGACATTTTCCAAACGCTGAAAGAGTTGGACGTAGGTCTGTGGCACCCCAACTACATGAGGTTGCGTCGATGGTGGGAGATCCTCAATCTCATCCATGGAAACTGCATGAGTGAGCACAGTGAGGTTCCTCTCCACTCATCTCAAAACTCTATCAACCTCTCCATCTGGAGGACCCCTTGTTGTTTCTACTAGTCCGATGACTGTTGTTGGTACTGGCTTTGGTTGAGGACATCGCTTGGTCCTAGAGAAGTCTGTCGGATGCACTGGTCCCACATATGTACATAACAGATACATAGTTGTCAGATACTTTGGTACACATAAAAATGATATATATAAAAGAAACTAAAAATTAAATAACTTTAAAAAAAAATGTACCTATCTCTCCTCGCTCCTCTCTAAGAGGCACGGGCATGTATAGCTCCCTAGAAAAGTTGATCCCGACATATGAGTAGTCCTCTATTTCTGGAAACTGCCATGCCCACCAGTCAAAAAAAGTGTCATAGAAGGCCTGTATGGTCCTTCCTCCCCCTATTGTGGTAGAAATGTTTCACATCTACACACTGCTGAGAAGGAGGCTACATGCCACCGCACTGTCTCTCATGGACTAAGGATGGGTACCCTCTCAAAGAAGAATGAGCATAGAACAGTGTTGAACCTGAAGTTCTTTTTTCTATGCTCACGACACTCTATAAGATGCCTCTTCTTGCATGTAAGCATGGTCATACTCCAGTCAAAGATGTGTGCATCAAGGCACTGCATAGCACAATACATATGTGTCAGGGAAGCCTGGTGAATAGTCGCAGATCGAGTGATCCATCCAATGAACAGTAAGATCACCTTCAGTGATAGGTTGGTGATCTTGCTGATAGGCACCTGAGAACCTACTTTCTTAGTGCCTGCCTCACAATGCATACTGATGTAGTTGACAATGTTCGAAGGCCCAGGAGGAAACGTGCACAGGTTGACTGGTTCCCCTCTCCTCGAGAGGCCAGTCAATGAGTAAATGTCCTCAGTCATTGGATTCAGTGACTACCCGTCCAACATGAATGCCTCTATGTCTGGGTGCCAATAATCCACCAGGGCATTCAGAATCCTAGGTTGTTCCCTCATAAGCAAACACTCATAGAAATTCCATAGACCGCATTGTTTCAAGGAGAAAATTGTAGCAGGATCCTCATTGACCAAGATATCGATATCCTTGTGTTCCCTCTCCCTCAAGTGGACATACATCCTGTTACATGACAAGTTCAAGGGGGATTTATCTCTTGCATATTCATTTTTTCTATGCTTTTGAGGGTGTACGCAGGTTGTATTGGACACAATCGCGTATGCACATGGGCATATTTTTTTCTTCCCGCGGGCATAGCGGGTTGTCCTTAGAGAGCTCGCGTACACGTAGAGCCACACTTTTTAGGAGGGAAAAGCCCCCCAAAAAACTAAAGGAAATGCTAAATTGAAGTATTGAAATGCAAGAGGGACAAGTTTATACTTACTTGGTCCAAGCAGAAGTTCGTTTCGTCCTCTTAAGCTCCCAGAATCAACTCTTTTAACAAAGGGGATTTTTTTACCTTTTGGCTAATTTTCAAATTGCAATGGTGAAAATGAGTTTTCATATTTTATTTATAGACTTTTTGGCCCTTTTTCCACTTTTTGAACCCTTCTGTCGTTTTTTCTAGCTTGAAAATCATTTAGTGTGGTTCATGAGTTTCTTATTGGATGTTATGATGCACCTTTATTTTAGGTTTGGTAACTTTTTGGGAGATGGGTCACTTTCGAAGGTCCTTTGGTAAAAGTCATTTTTTCCAACGTTTTGCATATACGTTAGGATTCCACCTCCTCTTTTTGCATATCATTGTCTTTTCCTCTTTTCCATAGGATCAATCCCACCGAACTGCGACATGAAACCATCATTGCTTCTTTAGAAGTGTCGTAATTTAGTGGTAGAGCCTACCTCTACATGGATTCCCTAGTTAGATCCTTGTTGCATTTTGGCATCCATGTTGTCTTTAGTGACTTTAGGCTCGGGAGTCCTTGCTAGTCCTGTCATGATTATGATATTGAGCCTCATACGTCTGATGTGTCATCACTCTTGGCCTCACCCTCGGGACTCCCAAAAATGAGCATACTTTGTTGACTTTAAGGCTCCCTTTGAAATCTGAAAGAAACATTCGACGAGACTACATTTATGATTTTCAATATTGTTTGGATTAACTGAGAAAAGTAACGTCTTGGAGTCTTCTTTAAGCCCTTTTCAGACTCTCTAAACATGAAAATATTGTCGAACGATCTTTTTTTCCTTCACGCTCACTGAAATAAAACTTGAAGGCACATTTGTCCAGTGGTAGTTTACCCCTTTTTCGGTCCAGATGGTCAATTTTACGAACAAAGGTATACTCTAGGAACTTCATTTTGCTAGAAGAGTATTATCAGGTAAAAGTTTAAGCCTTTTTCAGGCTTGAGGGACTAAATTTATGAAAAAGGAACCCCCATAGAGTCCATAGTCAAGCTCTTTTCAGATTGCCTAAAATTGAAAATATTGTCGAGTGACCTTGTTCTTTCACACTCATTAAATTGGTCCAGAAGAACAACTCACGTGGATTCCATAGCTAAGCTCTTTTCAGACTCTTTAAAATTGAAAAGATCATCGAGTGACCTTGTTCTTTCACACTCGTTAAATTGGTACATAAGAACATCTACTGGCATGATTTTACCCCTTTTTTTGGCCTATGGATTAAGGAGGAAAAAGGTACACCTCGGGAGATTCGTCTTGCAAGGAGAGTTCTCCTAAGTAAATTTTATACTTTTTTGAGCTAAGGGGACTACATCCAGAAAAAGGTTGTGAGTCCATAGTTAAGCTCTTTTCAGACTAATTAAAATTGAAAATATTTCTAAGTGATCTTGTCTGTATCACACTTGTTAAAATGGTTTTGAATAGATGTCTTTTCAGTTTAAGTTTACCCCTTTTTTGAACCGACTAGGCTATTTTCGAAAAAGGTGCCCCAGTGGAGTCTTCTTTTACGTTTTTTCAGACACTCTAAACATGAAAAAAAATACCAAGCTTACCTTCTCTGCGATCATGAAAAATACATTGAAGGGGATTTCATCATGTCTTTCTAATCATATTTGCATCTCTGCATCTTTGTCCTAATGTTGGATCCATTTTGCTGTGAACTGAACCTTTGAAGCATGCCTTATTTGCAAGCCTTGTATCACTTTTCCTTTGTGATCTAACACCTTGACCCATGGAGGAATTTTCCTAGAGTGTCCTTTTCCTACACATGTCTCCTTGCTATGAGCATTAGTTTGTTCTTTGTGCTTGGAACTAGTATTATTGTGACACTCGTTACTCCTTTGTAATGTAACATTCTTTTATTCTTTTTCAAGCTCTTTAAAAATATTGAAAATGAAAAAAAAAATTAAGAAAAACCCCAAAAAGAGGAAGGGAAATATATATTATTTTTTGGCAGCACAATGAGTCGCCCTTGGACAAAGCACATCCTTTCGTTTGTTTGTCAAGATTTGGGATCTAATATGACCTTAGAAATTTGTTCTCACTACATAGAGTTGTGTCCTCCTCCGTTTAGTTATTATTCCAAACACGTGGAGAGTTTGTGTTGCCTCCTGCATCATGAACTTATGTCAATGTCATGTTTCCTGAGTCTGATCATCTTTCATTATCTTGTCCAAAGGAAGTTTCACCTAGCCTGAGTCAGCCTTTTCTATAGTTTTTCTCTTAACCTCATGTCCATCGACCCCACAACCCAATCAAGTCCTTGTTTGAAATCAATGAAGTTGTCTGCCTGATCACCGAGATCCTCTTGTCTGTTCCCGATGAGCTGTCGAAGACCTCTGGGTAGTGAAGTCATACACTCACATTACACTCCTACCCAATTTTTAAAGATCTTAAGGTTGTTTCTCGAGCTTTGAAGGCCTCATATCCAGCCATCAAACATCATTGGCTTCTTGAAGATGGATACTATACTTGTATATCATTTATTTTGAGATGTAGATCCGTTGTGTATTGCTTGCGGCTACAATTTATATAGTTATATGACATGGATCTGCAGTTTATTTGATTGGAAACCATGATTTATATCATCTCGAGCATGGGTATGCCCGCCTCGGAGAGAGAATTGTTATTTTTGCAGATGACACCTCTCGACTCTTGTCCTGGGGTCACTCGCTTCATATATTGGTGAAGATTTTGTAATGTATTTCGGCCATCATAATCTATTCTGAACTCACACATTAGGGGGCATATGTTATAACCCTAAATTGATCCATACATGCATACTTGGAACTTGGCCATATTACTTGCTATTTTTACCAAGCCATCACTGAGATGCTCTTCTTAAAAACTCATTTTTTGAAGATGTACGCACCCTGCAGCAATACTTCCCATGTACATATGACTGTTGCACAACTACAACCCATGTACATACACTAGATGCACCATTACAGCCTGCGTATACTTGCAAAAGTTGCAAGGAATTCGTTGAGATTATGGGCTATTGGGTAATTTACCAACTAATCTGCCACCTATAGCCCGTCACCCAATCGAATAACCATCCTTTTGTCATATAAAAGGAGTGTTTGGGGTCTTATTCCACATCTATACATAAGAACAGTGAAACTCCACCCATTTCACATCCCCTCCTTGCCCCAAGCATTTGCATCCTTGTTGTGAGAATTACCTCAGAATTCTCCAATTTTTCCCTTTTTCCTCCATCATAAGACCATTCCATTTCCCAAGAATAAGGTTGAGAGGAGAAAGATATGAGGAGATGCACTTGGAGCTTGGTGATGAGGATCCCAGACCAAGTTGATGGAGCAGTAGTTGGCACTGGCTGTAAGTAATCATTGTATTATCAGTAAAAGAAGTACTTTTCCTGTCCCAGAACATGACGTGTCGAATGTTTGAATTTGTTTTATGATTTTATTCTTACATATAACCCTTATTTATGTATAAAATGTATGCTTGTAGTTCCCTATTTATCTATCTTTGAATGCAGGCCAGCCTTGGGAGGAGGTTTGCAGTTAGTGGAGTCTTCAAGAGCGAGAGGATCTACATCAGACGCAGAGTAAAGGTATAGTTACCAAATCCTTCTTGCTTTACTTTTATTGCATAATTCTGGGGTATGTTTGGGGTAGTTAGAGAAGTAGGAGACTTTTAAACGGTTATTGATCTGCCTACATTGTAAACCATGGTGTAGCCATAGAGGGATTTTTCCCGCTAACAGTGGACAAGTGGAGTCCACTTAGAATTAGGGCTTTTAAGTCATTATGTAATCGTTTTTACCCACCTTTTTTATAAATAGAGGATGTATCATATAGTTAGAGGAATATTAGATATTATCTTGGAGTATCACTTTTGTATGAGAGAAGTACTTGAGCATATTTTTGAGTCCGAGTTTAAGTATTTGTGTTGTTGATAGTTGTAGAGCTTATATGGAGTCAGTTTTGGAGTGTTGTTGAGGGCCAGGTCGCAAACTGTGGAGCTTGGTGCAACACTAGTTAGCCTCAACATTCATAAGCTCATGATGTAATGCACACATAGCTATTTTAATGAAGAAAAAATAAAGAAGAAGATCTTTGTGGACGTAGCCTAGGGGGGGTGAACCACGGTAAAATATTGTGTTGCAATGTGTCTGAATGTTTTTTTTATTGTTTTTGCAATTACAAATGAATGATGAATGGTTAGAATAATATCTTGTAATGCATAGCCCTGATAATGAAAAATGAACTAACTGATAAACTTAGATGAATGAAGTATATGGCATGATGCATGTTAAAAAAGAAGTAGAAGTAAAAGGAAAATACCCATTCCCTTCCATGACTATAGACATGTGCATCCTATAGTGACTCATAAGCCATATTGGATGAGACTTCACTATGCACTCTATGCATGGTGTAGCCTTCTAGTTTACCAGAAGGACTGATGCAAATAGGGTTTTGTTAGAGAACTAAGGTAGAACCCAGATAAGCCCATACATCCAAAAAATGGTTTCGTTATCAACTGGAACTCAGAAGAATATCTTGAAAGGGATCTGGTGAAGAAGATGTAGTGGTAAAAAGGGATGTTTAGGACATGGAATCCTATGAAGCAATATATTGAAAGATATTTGGAGTCAAAGCAACTCGATTTTACGCATAAAGATAACAAAAGTTCCATATATACATCACGCCAGTATCTACAGAGGTATGTGTTTACTGATTTGCATGAAGCATATTTCTTTTATTTTTCATAGTTATTACAGGAGTGGATATTGAGGTTGAAGGATACCCATATGGCTAATTGTATAAGTCCAGTATAGTGGACTACTGAGAACATTGCGTGGTTGGAAAGAGTTAATACCAAATTCACGCATGCAATATATTTTTGGTTAGACAAGATTACTACGATGTTTATTACTGAATTTTCAATCAATAATGCAAAATATTATACTTTTGTAGAGCATTATTTCTTGAAGGGACCAAGAGGGAGGTACATTAAGTCATTTTACACATTGATTAATATCTCATTACAGGATAAAGGCCTCATGACCATGGAATTAGATATCTAGATGACTCTATGTGCATGGGAGAACTGGGGGAAGCACTAAGGAAGATATGAGAAATGGAAAGGGATTTGGATGGAGTCCAAAAGTGTTGATTTTTCAATAATCAAGGTTAAGCATGAAGTTCATTCCATTTTAGTATTTAACCATAACCATTTATGTTGCATCAACCAAGATCACAAGAAGAAGCACCATGCACAAGAACACAAGAAGTATCTTGGGAAACCCTTCTCAACAAGGGAAGAAAACCCATCCAAATCCTTTGCTATATTCTTCAAGAGAAATACCTTCACCACCAAGAAAGACCTGGCACACAAGAGGGTGCTCAAACCCTAGAAGACTAGAACCCAAGAGAGGTGCACACTTTTCCCAAGAAGGTGTACATGCTGAAATTTCCAAACTCACTTGAAAGATATGATTCCTCAATGGGGAATTTAACTTTACTTATACTAACCTAAACCTGTCAAAAGAAGTGTCTAATGGAATGACAGGGTTGACGTCACTAACTCATAATATAATTAATATTAACCAGATTAATTATATTTTACATTAATTACCAGTCACATTAAGGTGGGGCCGACCTGTACCCTTTACATTACAATTAGGGTTACAGGAAGGTTTGACTCTTGAACAATATGGCAAGGGATCTAATAAAACCACTAGTGCTCATCCACCAGGGGCACATCCATAGGGATTTCCATATCTCTGGATCACTGCATTACATATAAGAACCATATCTTCACGCGTTCACTTATGCTCATCCACAGGCACGTCCACTCTACAGATCTTCTTTCCGAATGCCTCACACATGAGAATCATATGGAGTTTCTCGTCAAATCTACTACTCAGAGGAGGCTAATAAATCATCTTCATTTATGTTCACATGATGATGCACCCAACACTTTGGCATTTCACATGTTCACCTTGTGCTCAGCCTCAGGCACATCTAACTCAACAGATCGCCTTTCTCACTGGATAATCATATGGAGTTATTCTCAACTCTTTGAATGGAGGAGGTCATCTCTACATTCCATTTCTGTCTTAGGTAGGAACCACGTACCATTCTTAGGGGGTTTCTCTCAGGTTTGTAAGATGGATAAAGACTCACATAGCTGTAATGATCCACATCTCACAGGTTTGTATGCTGGAGAATGTCTCACATAGCTACAATCATCAACACTCACTCTCAGCTAGGGAGGCAATCTTCATCATGCCAAGTCTCACATGGATGTACTTTGAACTTTATCGTGGCTGGATTTATCAACACTCCCTCTCAACTAGGGAGGAATTCTTCACCAAAATAGTTTGGTGAAGATGTCCGCAATTTTCTCACGTGTAGGAAGGTAGTGCATGTGTATGATTTTACTCTACATCATATAAGGATATTTCATCTCATCGTGTTTAGATACTTCAGGACACACTGGGTTCTCAAGGATATTTACACATGGCTCTTGGTTATCATCATAGGATCCATATCATGGTCAAGTAAATATGTCAAAATCTTGTGAATCCATATTGCTTCGAAAACTCGATGCTATATACTCTGCCTTTGTGGTGCTCAAGGCCACATAGTTTTGTTTCCTACTTCATCAGTAAGCCATGGAAAACTTCATGGTATAAAAACAACCAGATGTGCTCTTTTGGTCCACTTCACTTTCTTCTCAGTCTGAATGGACATATCTTGCAAACACAAGTTCACACTGGAGGCATATCTCAGCCCATATCCAACTGTTCCTCATATATATCTCAATACATGTTTTTTTGGTGTCCAATGAGCCAGTCTTGGTTGACTCATGAAATTACTAAGCACACTCACTGCATGGCATGAATCAAGTCTAGTGTTAACCAGATACATCAGTGATCTAATCAACTATGGATCAATCTCATCTGAATCATCATCAACCTTCTCTCTCTTTTGTTTTCTTTAAATCCATCACAGTGGATTTTGCATTCTTGTCATATTGAACTTATTTAATATCTTCACTTTATATTTTCCTTGACTCAGAAAAATATCATTGGTCCTTTGTCATACTTCTTATCCCAAGAAGTAGTGCATCATACTCAGATTCTTCATCTTGAATTCAGAAGTCAAAGATTACTTTTATCGAACAACAAGGTGTTTTTGAATAAGTCATCAAAATCACGCTCTCATCACTAACAATGTAATAATATAGGTTTGGATCTGCAACATTCTTGCTAAAATCCAAAATCATCAAGAATCTATCTATCTGATATAGTTTCCAACTCATGGATGGTAGTATGGATGGAAGTGTATCGGGTTTACTAGGTCAAGTGTCTCATCATAGACAACTCCCTATGTTTGTGAGAAACTTTTGGATATAGATCTCATTTTGTATTTCTCGACACTTCCATCAACTGCATGCTTGATCTTATAGATCCACTTGGAAGTTACCAAAGACTTCCCTTCTGGTCCTTGAATAATATCTTATACATCATTCTTTAAGATATATTGGTATTCTTCTATTATGGCATCTTTCCATACTTGTTCTCATGTTTCTTCTCTAATACAAAAAGGCTCATCATCAATGAAATGGATCATGACTAAAGGATAGCTCAAGAATCTCTTTTTCTTTCTCAGGATGTGCCTTGAGAGGCTTGTATTTTTCCCTGCCTCTTGCAGAGTGAGTCTAGGTAGGCATTTTATGCCCTACTGCAATATCTTTGAACATATCAACTAGAATAACTGGATCAACTGGAATAATGTATGTCTCCCTCTTAACTGTTGAAGGGGGAGAAGGTATTGTCTTACTGTCAATCTCCATATGATATTCCCTAGATCTTTGAAAGGCTATCTCTTCTTCAAGGACAATGTCTCTTCTTGTTCTCGCATAATGAACAATTTAAATATGGTTTGGACTCCTGTACTAGGGATAATGGTCCAAGTCTTTGAGAGCTCCCATACTAGGGATAATATCCTTCATTTATTTGAAAAATGAAATCAACTATAAAATTAGAGATCAATTGATATAATTAGTTTGTAGTCATGTTTTTATAGGAAGTACTTCTCCTCTCTCTTCTCTTCATTCTTTTGAGGTGGATCTAGATCAATGTTAGCGGTAAAATCATATTGTCTTCCCTTCTTCCTAGTTGGACAATTTCTTGCATAGTGTCCATATTTGTCACATATGAAGCACTAAATTTATAAAACATCTCTTCTTTGATAACCTCGATTTGATGAGGACTTTTCATTTTTAAATGTTTCCCTAAAAATTCTTTTGAATTTTCCTCCTTTGTTTGTATGAAGTGTAATAGCATGATTTTCTTTTGAGGAATCTTCTACTCCTCTATTTCTAAGTCTAAGTTCTTCTTGAGTACAATCTGTCCATAGACGATCAAAATTTGGTAGATATTCTCTTCCACTGATACTCTGAAGAAAAGGCTCCCACGTTTTTGAAAGGTTGTTGAGAGTGGTTAGGACAATTTCTCTATCAGACATGATTTCTCCAATGGTCTTTACCTGTTCTTTAATCTATGATATCTTCATAAATAAAATGGAAACCATGTCACCTTTCATCATCTTGGTACTTTGAATTTGTCTCTTCAAGGTAAGAGCTCTGAGGGTGTTGTCACTTTCAAAAATTTATTTTGATTCTTCATACATATCATAAGTTGTCTTCAGGTTGGAATTACGAGGTAAGAGATGATCTCTTATTGAGTATATGGTTAATTTTCTTTCTTTGACATCTTAAGCTTCTTTTCTTATCTTCTTCTCTATATATGTAGCTGTGTCTGGTAAGGTTTTAGTTACCACATCCAAGAGGTCATCTTCTTCAAGGGTGACCTGAAGCCTTGATTTCCAGGAGCTGAAGTTGCTTTCTCCATCACGCCTATCTTCTACTAAGGCTCTGTTCTTCATTTGATTGGTTTCTTCAAACTCTTGCCAAATGGATTTTGAAAACCTAATGATTAGGTTGAATTAGTAACCTTGGATTATGTTGGACTTATGAATTCAACTTGATAGAGTCTCGAAGATTCTTGCTAATTTAAGAGAAACGTTTTCTTCAGAAATCTAGGATTAATATTCTACAGGAAATTTCAGCGCCCTAGAAACCCTAGGGCCAAAAATCAAAATTTCTCAAAATTTCACTTTGAGAGATTTTGGAGATGTGTTGGAGGAGGCCATACTCTTATATGCCAAAATTATCCCTGGAATCCAAGTATTTATGTTTGTATCACCAATGAAAGGAGGGTTGTACAAAATTTTATGGAAACCCTATAAGGGTCATACAGTTCTGCAAAAAGGTGAGTTGAGACTTGGTGGATGCTTGTGCAATGGGTTCTTTCAAGACCTATGCTCTGAAAGGATGTTGATTTTTCAATAATAAAGGTTAATCATGAATTTCATTCCATTTTATTATTTAACCATAACCATTTATGTTGCAACAATCAAGATCACAAGAAGAAGCACCATGCACAAGAACACAAGAAGTTTCATGGGAAACCCTTCTCAACAAGGGAAGAAAACCAAATAAAATCCTTTGCTATATTATTCAAGAGAAATACCTTCACTTCCAAGAAAGACCTAGCACACAAGAGGGTTCTTAAATCCTAGAAGACTAGCACCCAAGAGAAGTGTGCACTTTCCCAAGAAGGTGTACTTGTTGAAATTTCCAAACTCACTTGAAATATATGATTCCTCAATGGGGAATTTACCTCTACTTATACTAACCTAAACCTGTCAACAGAAGTGTCTAATGGCACAATAGAGCCGACCTCACTAACTAATAATATAATTAATATTCACCATATTAGTTATCTTTTACATTACTTACTAGTCACATTAATGTGGGGCCAACATGTACCCTTTACATTACAATTTGGGTTACAAGAAGGTATGAATCTTGAACAATATAGAAAGGGATATGATACACCCACCAGTTTGCATCCATTAGGGGCACATCTATAGGGATGTCGATATCTCTAGCTCACTTCATTACACAAAATAACTAGATCTTCACACATTCACCTATGCTCATCCATAGACATGTCCACTCTAGATATCTTCTTTCCCACTGCCTCACACAGGAGAATCATCTGGAGTTTCTCATCAAGTATGTTGCTCAAAGGAGACTAATACACCATCTTCATTTTTGTTCACATGATGATGCACCCAACACTTTCGAATTTCACACGTTCACCTTGTGCTCAGCCACATGCACGTTTAACTCAACAAATCGCCTTTCCCACTAGATAATCATTTGGATTTATTATCATCTCTCTGAATGGAGGAGGTCATCTATATGTTCCATCTATGTCTTAGGTAGGAACCACATACCCTTTTTAGGGGCTTTCTCTCAGGTTTGTAAGCTGGAGAAAGACTCACATAGTTGCAATGATCCACATTTCATAGGTTTGTAAGATGGATAATGTCTCAGATAGATGAAATCATAAACAAAAAGAAGTAATGGACCCCATAATGATGGATGAGTAACAAACCAGGGAAATAATAAGGAAATCAAGAGTGATGTGCAATGAACGACCCTACCCATATAAGATCAATAGTAAGAAGAGGGTAGTATCCAAGCAAGAGGTTTTGGATAATGATGAGGAAGAGGTAGATAAAATCCATTTGACAGGGAATATTGATAAAATATTGTGAGCCACATATGAGAGGAAAACCAGAGGTCAGCAGTCTGGTGTATAAGAAGGATCTCCATTCCATATCTGAATTAGTGTGGAACCCACAACCCCATGTGCAACTAAGACATATGAATAAGAAAAACCTATTAAACAACAAGTTATTAGTGGTAGAATAATTTTTACAGGACATGGGTCCAGTGGAAGTTTAAGAAGAAGTGTAAGTTCAACAAGTATCAGTCAAGTATCTACACCACATAGAGGTGGTAGTACAACAAACTTCACAATGGAAGGAAAATATCCAACTATTAGGTTATGAGAGTTTCGAGGAGAAGGGTCAGAGGACCCATAAAATAAATTGTTTATATGTGAGAAGATATGGGAAGCTTATTAGATTAGAGATGAAGATACAAAGGTTTCACAGTTGGAAATCACATTCAAAGACTGGGCATTAGACAAGTACATGGGGCTGGCAGTAAATAACCCAACAGGAGCACCTACAACTGTAGTAGAGGTGAAGAGGCAATTAATCAATAAATTTTAGAAACCAATATCAGAGGATCAGTTCATGAATGAAATGATGGAGATTAAGCAAAAACCAAGAGAATCAGTCTAGGAGGTGGAACATAATTTCAAGAGGATAAAAGGTAAGTTGAAGTACCTCATTACTGATATGTAGCATATAAATTTATTTGTTAACTCTTTATTGGCACATTTGAAGTATCATTTGAGATAGAAAAAGTTCCAAACCTAGGCTGAGGCCTTGCAAGAAGCATTGTAGTTAGAGGAAAATAAATATAAGGATACAGATCCAGTTGTGGAGGAGACGAGAGAAGAATTGAAGAACTTAACATTTTAGTTAAATAATAATAAGGAAAGGAAAAGAGGGAAGATGTCTGGTGCACATTTTGCAGAACAATAGGTCATCATAAGAACGATTGTGCAACCTTTGCACAATGTATTAGAATAGGGATGCCAAATTTGTGATTGTCAACAGGAAAATGGTGTGAGATATGAAAAAAACATGGGAATGATCCTTATCATTGTCCCATGATGCAGAAGTATAAGACAATACCAAAGAGCACATTTTGTAATTTTTGCAACTCGGTTGGACATGAAGACAAGGATTGTAGAACCTTAGAGATAATTAAGAAGAGGAAATCAGATGCATATAGGGTGCAATATTATTTAATGAAAAAAAACTTGTGCAATAACCTCAATATAACAATGTGTATAAGCCACAATATAATACCACACAATAGTTTCAAGAACAACCGCACTTCAATAATGCACAATAATTTGGAGCACTACTATAGTCTAACAACATGCAACAATGTGCAATGCCAAGTACAATAATGTGTATCCACAATACAATCAAGGACCTTAGTATAATATACCACATGGAGATAATCAAGGAAACGGAGGAGGATTCAAAGGAGGAGTTCATGGAGGAAGAGGCTTTGGAGGAGGTTGAGGACCAATAGTTTGTCATAACTATTAGAAACCAGTGCACTATGCTAGGGACTATCCATAGCCACCAAAGACATGTCTGTATTGTCGCGAAACAAACCATGAAACTAAATATTGTCTGACATTTTTGACAAAAATACAGGACAAGAGGAACAAAAACAAACAGAATGTGCAATGGATTGTGGTGGAAAACAAAGAAGAGGATGGGAAAAAGATTATCATAGTTACTAGAGGTGGAACCAATATAGGAGAATATGCAACAAAAAAGGATCAATATTGGTACCAGTGGTTTAGGAAGAATACAACACCTGAACAAAAGTTTGATGCGTGCAAAGAGAAAGAGGCATTCAAAGAGGTTAGACAGGAGATTCTGGAAGAAAATATTGCATCAACTTCAAGAAGAAAACTAGTAGATGAGATACCAATGTAGGAAATGCCTCCATTATTTGATCAGACTAGCAAAGAGTATCCTTCAAAGCAAGTAAGTAACTTAAGAAACTTTTTGGGGTCTTGTGTAAAACTGTTAAATGATAAAAAATTATTTACAAGTACTACATAATATGTTAGAAAAGTGTAATTTTGGGGAAGAAGGGGTAAAGACAGTGAATTAGGTTTGTAAGAAGAGAAGAACAAGCAAATAATGTAGGCTAAATGCAAACATTGGAGATTTCAATATGGTGGGTAATATACTAGACTTAGGGTATGAAGTCAATGTTCTGCCAAAGACGACATGTGAAGCTATGGAGAGCCAACATTGGGGTATTCACCAATCTAATTGAAGTTAGAAAATTAACATGCAGTGGTGCCAATTGGAAGATTGAAATGAATTACAATAGATCTAGATGGTGTGTGCACCATGGAAGACATTGAAGTCATTGACATAGTAGATAATAATTCTCCATTTCCAACATTGTTGGGTCTGGATTGGGCCTTTGATAACCATATTATTATTAATTTTAAGACTGGGAAGATGATATTTTAATCAGGGCAATATAGAGTTATTGCACCATTGGATCCCTCATAAGGAGGAGGGTATGTGGAACCTACAACAGACAATTTTATTACAAAGGATGTAAATCAATTATAGAGAACTACTACCCACGAAAAGGATTATATCAACCCAACTGCAGATAAATCGCTAAGTTGGAGGAGTATTAGTTATTGTGCTTCAAACTCCGACACAGGACTAGAGAATTGGCGCTAGTGATTACATGAATTATATACCAAAAGATGTACCGGAATGACGTGTGTGCTAAGATGGATTGGATTAGAGGTAAGAGAGCCTCCTACTTTTAATGGTATGAATGACTTAGAAGTAATAGAAAACTAGAAATTACTAGTATTAGATATTTCTTTGAAAGCTACACCTACTCGGTGGTGGGGTACACACAAGGAGAATATCAACAATTGGTTCTAGTGAAAGAGGTTATTGTGCATCATATTCAACGCAAAGCAGGAGAATAGATATGAGGAGAAATATGATGGAATTGTACAACCCAATGAACATGTAAAAATATGTATACTTCAATGGAAATTAGTACCACCAGAAGAATGTTTGCATCATTTTATTCACATATTAGAAGGAATTCCAAGGAACCAGTACATAGAACATGAACAATGGAGAGAAACTACAAACTCAGAAGAGATACAAAAAAACTTGTAGTCACATTTTCATTTGAGCATGGAAGTTCACAGATAGATACAACATTGAAGGTGGTAAGAGATAGGATATTTGAAGAACCAGATTTTGAAATAGTCCCAACATATCATAATCAGAAGAAACATGTAGTTAGATAGTTGCTACACTGTTATCATGTCACGGAAGAAGACGATCCAGTAGAAGAAAAACCGTGCAATATTCAGAGCCCAAAATTTGAAGGAGAAAGAGAAGTAGAAGGGCCAAAGCTAGATTCAAAAGATTATGCTGCACCCCTAAAGATAAAAAAATTTAAGCATTGGAAATGCAGAAAACCCAAAGATTGCAAGCATTGGAGATTATTTGGATAATCAAATAGTATAAATAATCACAGAGTTACTACATGAGTACAGTGATTTGTTTCTAGCAACATTTTCAGAGATGAAGGGATTAGTAGGAGAACTATAAGAGATCAATATCCCCTTGAAACTAGAAGCCAAACCTATCAGATAAAGACCTTACAGGCTAAACCTAGTATGCAAGTAGAAGGTGAAAGAAGAAATTGACAAGATGCTGGAAACTGGTGTCATAGAACTTATGGAAGAATCATAATGGATCAGTCCTATGGTGGTGCAAGGAAAGAATCAAGGGGGGATCAACATTTGTGTAGATTTGAGAAAATTGAATTATTCCTTCCTACATGATCCTTTTCCTACCCCATTTATAGATGAAGTGATAGAAAGTGTAGGAGGTCAAGAATCTTGTTCCTTTATAGATGGGTTTTCAGGATATCATTAGGTTAGGATAGCACCAGAAGATAGACACAATACCACATTTTCTATAGAATGGGGATCATTATAGTATACACTTGCACCATTTGGGTTGAAGAATATTTTAGGACCCTGTAATGTACCTTTTTGTTCACTTTTTACTACCATTACATCGTTTTTCCACTCACATTTAAGCTTACATTATCACCTTACCCTATCTCTCCAAAGGTATATAATGCCTCTTCTCTTTGCTATATGTTTAATTTGTTTTGCATATAATTTTACATTACTCTCATACTTAACCATCAATCCGAAATATATAAGTGATGAAACAGTTCGAACTGCAGATTATCGTTGTAGTTTGAAGGCTTGTTGCTGAAACAGTCAAAAGCACGCAAACCTCGTGGCTGAAACAGTCAGAACGCAAATCTCGTTGCTGAAACAACCCACGATTTGCGATGCTGAAACAGTATACAACAACAGTAACAAGATAAATAAAGAAGCTGTTACACCAGCCGCAACAACTACACCTCACTCATCACCATTTCAACTATTATAATAGCATTCTGTTACGGGAGACCAGGATATCCTATTCTAGTATGGAGATTAGATCTGACTAAGAATAGGATTCAGATGTGCACATGTAATTTGATGATTAAATTGTATCGGGGGGATTCTCCTCTTTAAATAAGGGGAAATCATCATTAGAGATCATCTTGGATAAGCAAGGAATTAGAGAGAAGGACGTGTTTACTTCAGACATTGTAACATGATACAGTTGACAGATGAATAAAAGATTATTCTGAGCATTCCTTCCTAGTTCCTTTCGTTTCTGGGGAATCTTGTGAGAAGGGAGGGCCCACCTTCTTCACAATATTCACCCATTAGTTTTGTAGTGTGTTACTATTATTCGTGTTCATGCATTGATTAAATTTTGTTTTGCTGAAACTCTACTTTACTGAACTCTGTTCTGCTGAAACTATGCTTTACTGATTGTTACATTGTTTTCATATAATTCATGCTTGGGTAACTGTTAATCATTTTAGTTAGCAATCCTATTTGGTGAATTTATGAAAGCGTGATAATTAGAGACATGTATTGAAGATTCTTTCTTGGGGGATAAGGTCATGTTCTCTGTTAAGAGATAGTTAGCCTTCAGTGTGTGTCAATCATTTTGATTAGTAATGAGTTCATGAAAGTGTGATCATTGGAAACAGGTGCTGAAGATTCCTTCTTGGGGAATAGGGTCCTATTCTCTGTTACAGAATATTTGGTCTTTCCTTTTGCAGTATCCTGAAAGATTTCTTTCCTAGGTTGTTATTTCTTAATGTAATCTAGGATTCTTCGAACAATTATTTCTTTAAACTTTGAACTCTGCAATAGGTAGGTTGCTTTTCTGTAATTCAAAGTAGAACTTCAGTTTGTTCAAGGCAAGGTGTGATTAATGTATTTTTACTACAACTCTAGATTGGTTTTGAGATTGAGCATATACAGTGTGTGATTACCTTTGAAATAAATAGACTTCCCTGGGCTGACAATTTATGTAGCACTTGATTGTTTAGTTAAATAAGCAATTACAGTGACCAACATTTTGGCGTCGTTGCCGGGGAAGGTAATTATAGATTTCAAAAGCACTTATGTTCTTTCAAATACAAAGATTTCATGAGAGGACATGGAGACCCCAAAGAAAATGACCCTACAGGTGGTAGGGGTAGAGGAAGGGGAGGAAGAAAGACTTATATTGACGAGATTATATCAAAATCTAAATCTGTTGCTCGTCAATGACCAAACTCTCAGAAACCAAAATCCCAACCTTCATTTCAAGCAAACTTTGAAATGGGGAAAGAGATTTGGAGTCCTGAGATAGTCGAGAAACTAGAAGGAAACATTGAGGACAGAGCAAGTGCAGCAGGGGAGCAAACAGAAGAAAACATGGAAGAGTATAATGAAGAACTACATCATGAAGAACAACTAGGTCCTGAAAGAGAGGTAAAATATGAAAACTCTTTTTCCACTTTAGGATTTCCTATTGGTGATCTTCCTAGAGGGGTAGCTCCCATGAAGAAAATTCCACTCTCAGTGTTACCTTACTTTCATGGTTTATCTTCAGAAGATCCCGATGAATTCCTTTTTGAGTTTGACATATTATGCAGAAGTTATGATTACATTTCCAATGCTCAAAAATTAAAACTATTTCTAGCAACATTCAAAGGAAATGCACTAAGATGGTTCATGAGTATTGGAGGTCATGTAATCACAACATGGGATCAGATGAAACAAAAATTCCTGCATAAATACCAGGAATATTGCCGAACAAGAGAAAAAAGAGAGGAACTATTCAAGATGATACAAAAAGAGGATGAAAATATGGAGGACTTTGTAGAAAGGCTACAGTATAATCTACAAAGATCCAGTCACCCCGATGTAAGTAAATCTATTCTTAAAACAATATTACTAAAATGAGTAAGGGATGACTGTCTAGATATGATGAATATGCTTGGAAAAGGGGACATATCTAAAGAATCATATGATGAAATTGTTAGCCTATGTAAAATATGTTCAAGAGGAGCTTCAAGGAATAGATCAAATAGCAGGGATACCACATTTTCAAGAGTTCAAAAATCAACCAGTGGGGGAGAAACAAGAGCTGAAATAGGTAATTTACTTGAAGGTTTTAAAACTGAAACGTTAAGCTCTTTTGCCTCACAAATTGATACCCTGCAGATTCAAAAGAAACAAGCTGAAGCAGAAAAAGCTCTATCCATCTTTTGTTCTAAATGCAGAGACAAACACCCACGAAGGGAATGCCCATTGGACAAAAAGCCAATCTGCACCATCTGTGATAAGGATCATGAAACTCAACAATGCCCTTCTTTACTAGGAATCAAGACAACATTACAACCAACCAATGAATAAGCTAAAGCTGTCTATCTGTTGACACAAAGAAGGCAATGGAAACTGTAGGGACAAGGTATGAATCCTAATATGCCATTTACATCTTCTAATCGTTGGAATAAATATCCTTCTTTTAATCAAGTGAATTACCCTCCCTATAATCAAATGCAATACCTAAATCAAATGAATTACCCACCCATGCAACAAACTAACCCTCCCTTTGTTGATCCGCCAATGTGGACTCCTTGGCCTCCACAACAACCACTGTATCTTAACCAATGGAATCCAAATTGGAGAGGACAACAACCCCCGTTCCCAAATCAATTACCTCAATCACAATTTCTGTAACCACTCTCCTTACCATCAAGTACTCCACCAAAAAATCAAATGATGATGCCCCAACTGCCTGTACAACCTAACCCTAACCCCAATAATAAAGTTGTGCAGTGCATTGATATTCATAACCAGCCTACACTTTCTCTTCTCCCTGCGCAATGCAATGATATTCAATTACAATCTGGGAGAATAATAGAACCTATCATAGTTGATGTTACCTCTTCTGATAAAGAGGAAACAAAAAAGCATGATGCACCTAAAGAGGTACAATCATCCTCTAACATTACTGCTGAAACAACAAAACCACCATTTCCTGAGCGTTTAGCTTTGACTAAAATGCCTGATCCACCTGCTTTCAATCTTCTAGGGGAATTACAAAATCTTTATGTCAAAATTCCACTATTACAAGCACTATGAGATGTACCAATTTATGCCAAGACTATGTGAGACATTTGTGTTAAGAAACCTGGTCGGAAAATTAAATATCCCCTCACAGTTCATGTCATCGGTGATTTGTCGGCACTAATGTTAGGAAAAGTTCCCCCAGTTAAATATGGTGATCCCGGCCATCCTACCGTCTCAGTGCAAATTGGAAAAACAATAATTCCTCGATTCCTGGTAGACTTAGGTGCCGCTATCAATATTATGACTCTGGAAACCTCACAACTGTTACAACTGCAGAATGAAATCAGAGACACCCCAACCATCCTAGAATTAACTGACCGTTCTACAATCAAACCGGAGGGAGTCATTGAAGACCTAATTATCTCAGTGGAATCTTGGAATTATCCAGCTGACTTTGTGGTATTACAACCTAAAACAAAGTTGGGGGGACACCCTCTAATTTTGGGCAGGCCTTGGCTAGCCATACCAGACGCTTTTATCAGCTGTAGATCAGGTTCAATGACAATTTCCAATGGTTACGAGACTAAACAGCTTACCCTCTACCCTCAAGCTACACCCTTGATTAATAATGATAATTCTATATGGGTAGACTTTGATGATCAACTTACTCAACCCATATTGACTATCGGACAAGCCTTAAGCCTTAAAGATGCCACTGAGGATGAAGTAATTAATAATTTTATTTGTGAACCCTCCTCTATGACTCCAAAAACTCATAACCAACTAGTTGCACTTTTGGAGTCAGATAATCAGGAAAACCTTAACTCTGAAAACCCACCTCAAACATCTGCCACCATCTCTTCTAAAAGCATAGCAGTAGAAATTGAACCTGGCAAAACACTGAACATAAACCCTAACCTGACAGATGCTAAAACACAACTATTAATGAAGTTACTTCTTGAACATAAAGAAGCATTCGCATGGGACTATATAGATATGAAAGGAATCTCTCCCGAATTATGTACTCATCGTATATATATCAAGGAAGATTGTCGACCGATCTACCAATCTCAACGACGAATGAACCCTAATTTAAGAGAAATCCTTAAAGAGGAACTTCAAAAATTGCTCAATGCAGGGTTTATATATCCTATATCGGACAGTGAATCGGTTTCCCTGTTGGTAATAGTTCCTAAGAAAAATGGGAAATGGAGAGTATGTGTAGACTATAGAGCCTTAAATAAAGCCACTCAAAAAGATCACTTTCCGTTATCATTCATTGATCAGGTGCTAGATAGTTTGTCAGGGAAGAAATTTTTCTCCTTTTTAGATGGTTTCAGTGGGTATAATCAGATCAAAATTGCACTCCAAGACCAAGATAAGACCACCTTTACTAGCCCTTGGGGAACTTTTTCTTATAGAGTCCTCCCATTTGGACTATGTAATGCACCCGCAACCTTTCAAAGAGCAGTTATAGGAATCTTTTCTGATATGCTTAATGACTCTATGGAAATTTTTATGGATGATTTTACCCCTTATGGTG
>ML782383.1:915786-989873 GCA_009831015.1 Picea engelmannii | reverse complement strand
ATGGGATCTTCATTTCTCAAGGAAAATATTTAAGAGAAATGATGAAAAGGTTTCAAATGGAAGATTCTAAACCTGTGGGTACACCTATGGTAACTGGATGTAAATTAAGCAAGGATGATGATTCACCTGATGTTGATCAAAGCCCATATCGATCAATGATAGGAAGCATGTTGTACATCACAACATCTCGGCCAGACATGATGCATGTTGTAGGAATGGTAGGAAGATATCAGGCTGCACCTAAACAGAGTCATTTGCAAGCTGTCAAAAGGATATTCAGGCACTTAAAAGAAACAATGACTTATGGTCTGTGGTATCCCAGAAATCAAAGTCTTCAGTTGACTGCTTATTCAGATGCAGATTGGGCAAATTGTGTTGATGAGAGAAAAAGCACCAGTGGAGGAGCATTCTTCTTGGGTAACTCCTTAGTAGCCTGGCTTAGTAAAAAGTAAGGTTCCATTTCTTTATCAACCACAGAGGCAGAGTACATTGCTGCTGCTACCTGTTGCACACAGGTATTATGGATGATTCAGACACTTGTAGACTTAGAGGTAAAATACATTGCACCAATCCCAATTCATTGTGATAACACTAGTGCCATCAATGTGTCTAAAAGTCCTGTCTTCCACTCCAAGACAAAGCATATTCCCATAAAATATCATTTTCTGAGAGAGAAGTTCACCAATCAAATTGTTCAGGTCCATTACATTCCCACTACAGAACAAATTGTAAACATATTTACTAAGCCCCTAGCCAAGACACCATTTGAATATCTCAGACAAAAGTTGGGTGTCATTTCGTTTCACACCTAAAAGAGTCCATCTTGTTAGGGGGAGATTTGTATTGTTTGAATATCTAATGCCTCCTAAAATTAATGCAATAGCTCAAGGGGAGCATGTCTCTTCTTTGACATTGATGTCAAAGGGGGAGAAAAGAATTCGGGTACCTTAGTTGCCATCAATGCCAAAGGGGGAGATTGTTGGCAAATGTTTAACAGGTAGTGCATGCTTGTCATTGATGGAAAGTACATCAATGAAGATGGCATGAGTACAGGAAGAATGTAACAGACGTGCACCAGAAGTATTTTAGGAAGACGCTGCAGAGTAAGCCTGATAAGTTCAGAAGAGATAGTGCAGAGGATTGTTGGCAGGTTATTATCAGGCAAAGTAAGCTTGTCATTGATGGAAAGATCAAAGTATGCAGCGAAGGAAAAACAAGGACAAAGTATGCTCCGAAGGAGAAGCGCCAGTGATCACTGGATCTCATCCTGAATTCCTGATGGCTGTTAGATATGAATGAAGACAAAAGGAGCGTGCAGATCTGGAGGATAGATCTCAGGCGTTAGATCTGAGTGCAGGATCCGACCACCGTTGGATCGAGGAAAACCTGCACGATCTTTAAAAGTGCAAGGAGTAGAGGGCTCACAAATCCTGGCAGCAGGAGGACCGTCCATCTCAGGGGGTTATGTGGACTGTTGATCTGACTCCCTGTCGGAGTTTCGGGGATAGAGAGTTGGAGATGTCAAAGAATATTGACATCAAGAATCTCGAAATCTTGATATATGAAATCTCGACTGAATCTGAACCATCAGATCAAGATGTGATCTGGACCGTTGATCTGACTCCCTGTCGAAGTTTCGAGGATCGAGAGTTGGAGATGTCAAATAATATTGACATCAAGAATCCAGAAATCACGATGTGTGAAATCCCGACTGAATCTAAACCGTCAGATCAAGATGTGATCTAGACCGTCGACTCGACTCACGTCAACAGACCACGTCAGCCAGGAACACGTGGCACAACTAGGTAATGAAAAGTGTCAGACCGATTCAACATGCCAAGCACATGTAAGTCATGAATTAGGGTGACACATGGCAGTTATTTAACACATGTGACGTCAACAGACATACACCATGACGAAGTTTCGAGGATCGCATGTTGGAGATGTCAAAGAAACAATGCAACATGAATCCCGATTTTGCAATATGAAAAATCGTGACTTAAATCGTAGCCGTTGAATCAAGATCATTGATTCCAGTCCATGTCGGAGTTTCGAGGATCGAGTGTTGAAGTTGTCAAAGAACATTCACCACAGGAATCCCGATTTTGCGATATGCGAAATCATGATGTAATCTGAGCCGTCAGATCAAGATTTGATCTGGACCGTTGATTCCAATCAATGGAGAGGCATCGGGGATCGAGAGTTAGACATGTCAAAGATTATTGACATCAGGAATCCTGATATTGCGATATGAAAAATCACGATTTAATCGCAACCGTTGAATAGAGATCAGATCTGGATCGTTGATCAAACTCCATATCAGAGTTTTGCAAATCACGACATAGAGAGGCAAAGAAATCAATGCAACAGGAATGTCGAAATGTCGAAACCCGATTTAAAGGCAAGATTAATAAAGCTCATCCAACGGTGTAGATTAACCTAAAGGAGATCTGAGGGCTACTGTTGCACGACATAGTGAAACTGCTAGAAATCATTGATGGTTTCTACTAGAGGATGCAAAGACACTTCGGGATGACTGACAGAGGAGGTGAAGAGTCTCTGAGAGGAATGAAGATGTTTGTGGAGGCGGTTGATAGCTGATGAGAATTGAGGCCTATAACTGAAACAAAAAAGGTGAGTTCGATTGTCATAGAGAAGACGAAGAGTCTCAAACTACCAGAAAGGCTGAGGAATCTCAGTATAACATACAGTGATGCTAGACACGCAGGGCGAACCACCAGAAAAGCTAAAGAGTCATGATGATGATCAGACAGAGCACTCGAGAGGTGGAGGATAATGGTGCAGAGTCAGCATGCAGAGGCATTGTGAACTTTGCATGCACAAGGTGCACAAAAGCTATAAATACATGGTACAAAGAAGAGATGGGGTTGTTGTTGATGTTGGAGTTTGTTGTGGCTGGTGAAAGTGATTCATGTGTGAAGAAGGAGGAGAGTGCAGCAGCTGAATTGCACAGAAGAGGAACTGTGTAGTGAATGGACATGGTGCATAGAGCATAAAAAGCAGAAGAACAGACATCGCAAGTCATGTGTGCAGAAAGGATATGAGGCAGACAGAGCAATGAAAATGCAGCAGAATAGTGATGAGTCTGGTAAGCCATTGTTGAACATCATATCACTGTAATAAGTTTCAGTAGCAAAGATTTATATTTCAGGGTGGTTGGGTGGAGCTAGGGAGGACCGGTGTCCTCAAAGGTTCAAGTGGGTGCTTGAACACAGGGAGTTGGTGCTTCCTTCTAGTTGGTTCTAGAGAAACTAGGGAGTTGGTGCTTCCTTCTAGTTGGTGCTAGAGAAACCAGGGAGTTGGTGCTTCCTTCTAGTGGGTGCTAGAGAAAACAGAGAGTTGGTTCTCTCAGCAAGTTGCAGCTTGCAAAACTAAGGTTGTAGCCTCATTATGAGTTGGTTCTCATATGTATGATATTGTAAATAATGTAACTATTACTTATCATATAAACAAAAAGAGGTTTTTACCCTACATGGGTTTCCTCGGGAAATATCTATCTCTATGTTTCTCATATATGTGAATGATGCTGAAAGTGTCATTGTTTATTTCCCTGCATTATTTTGATCATCATTCAGTTCTCTACAAAGAGTTTAAAAGAACCATAATTGTTTAAGCATGGTAACAACTGATTCACCCCCCCTCTCAGTTGTACAACACTAGCTACTCATTCAGTAGTTGAAACACAAGAACCATCTATAGTTGTTACACAAGAACGAGCTACAGCTGAAACAAAAGAACCAACTGCTGATATCATTACCAAAACATAGGAATCAGATGCCCAGGGTGCACAACACTACTTTCTCTACATCAAGAAGCTAAAATACAAGAATCAGTTGCCGATCATGTAGCTGCTCCAACAGAATCAGCTAGTGCGGTTGTGACTATTACACAAGAACCGGTCACCCCTCTTTATATATCCTTGAAATATCAAGAACCAGAACCAACAATGGCCTCTGTCTTACAAGAAAATGAGTTCCTAAGGTTTGAACTGGAATCCTACAAGCAAGAGCTAGTCATGGTAAAGGAAGCCTACGAGAAGGAACTTTAATTGTACACCCTAGTGTTGATGGGAAAAATTGAACACTCGTCAACTGGAGGGGTGGGTCCGGTCCGGCGTTGTCTAAATAACCCAAGCCGTTTGGAATGATCCACTCCAACGGGTTTAGCAGCTCTGTTGGTCGATCTAAGTCCTAGGAAAGTGAAAGAAAAAACTAAACTAAAGAAACTAATCTAAGTAAAAAAAAACTAACTACAACAAACTATATACAATTCTAAAATATATACACAGTTCACTAACTAATATTACAAAACAATCATTCTACTTGTTATATGCTCAGCTATCAACAGAAATAAAATTTCAATTATATATGTACAATATTCACAAATTACTGATTTTAAATTGAAAACCTGCAAAAAATCATTTGTGAACTGTCCTAAGGCAACAAAGCTATTATTTTTGGATTTTTTATAATTTTTATGAGAAAGAAATGAAATGAAAGCTATCTAAACTAAGCAATTAAAATAAAAATCCTAAATGTAAATCTGAACTAAAGAGATGAACAATGAAACGTGTTCAGATTACAAGAAATTTATATATTTAACCAACTACTTGAATAACACTAACAAACTAACCTGTAGTAATGCTTTCCAATTTGTCCCGTGCACAGTATTCGATTCAGCTGTTCGATGAAGGAAACCCGCATCGATTTTCCACAAGCTTCTCGTAAACAAGAAGTAGCAACTCTTTTTGAATATGAATGACAGAATAAACAAGACATAAAACAACAACAATTTTATGATTTACAAATCATCACATTTAGATAAATCCCGGTGTGAAGATTTGTACATAATCGTTCATTTAATGAAGAAGATAAACCTTCTATTTATTAAATCTAGACAGAGTAATTGATGTGCATAAAATGAGATACATCAGATATGGACAAAATTTAAATCATAATGCATCAACCTGTATCAAAGCTTCATATCTAAAGTAGTCAATAATTTGATTACAAATTAACATGCACAAAACTTGAACGAAAGTATGATAAATTGAAAGCTAAAGCTGTTACAAAAGATCCACTTCCATTCGAGTCTGTATCATCATAAATCCATAGTCTTTGTTCTCCCAACAGTGATGGGTTCTTTACAAAAAATAACAAGTATATAAAGGCCACAGGGTAAAACATCCCTGTGGGAATTATCAAAAACTGTTTGTAAAAAGCTGGGAACAATCTCCCAGATTCCTATTTCTGCCTAAGACTAAGAACTTGAAACAAAACTACGTAACAAAAAGTATGTTCTAAACTGCCACAAGATATCCAATTCCCATTCAAATTTGTATGTACCTGTAGATAAGCAAAAGTAAACAATTTTAGATAATGTTTTATTTGTAAAATTAACAAAAATCTAAATTTTATGACGAGATACAGAATCTCACGATTTTGTAGCTGGTCATATTTACAAACAAAATCGTTTTAAATAAATCCAAATAATAACAAGAATGTATACAGTGAATCAAACAACTATTAATTACTAATCCAAAGCAAGCAAATCATTCTAGGTAAAACAAACTAAATCTTTGATACTAATCCAACGCATACACAAACGACTATGCTAATTCAAGATATACAAAATCGTTTCTAAATCAAACCAAACAGAAACAAAATCAAACTAACTCAGAGCCAATACAATCGTTTATACTAATTCAAGAACAACAAAATCGTATTAAACCGATTTAATCAAAACAGAGCTATAATCGATCAAGCAAATATTTTGTACTGATTTAATGCAAACACAATCCAAAACGAAATCAATCTTGGTAATTCAAAAAAAACAGAATCATTTTTGAATGTATTTAAACAAAACAAAACTAATTCAGAGCGAACAAAATTGGCTATGCTAATTCAAACCAAAAATCGATATTGAAATAACATACCTGGGCTGTAGGAAAACGATTCAGTCAGGATAACTTTGAGTTAACAAAAGAAGTAGTTGCCTCAACATTTCTGAAGATGATAGAACCCATGCTCTTTTGTCTCTTATCATTGGCTTGCAGCCTATCATTTTCCTTTGACAACACAGTAACCTGTTCCTCCAAAGATTTAATTCTAGATTGCAACATAGGAACATCTGTGTAGTAACGTTCGAGCCAAGAATTGCATTGAGTACAGTGTGGTTCATTGGGCTGAGCCACTATAGGTGGGGGTTCTTTTAAATTTCCAGGAGTTCCACTATCAAGCTTAATTCCAGTGAAGTTAGGGTCATTCTTTAGGCATGGTGGAAGGTTGGACACATAGTCGTAGGGTTCAACAGAACAGAGGCCATGAGAGTAAGGGTATTCCTCGGCCAAAAAGCGTTCAATCTCAAAATCCAAATCCTCACTCAAAACAATAGGCTTGTGGTCTACGTTTTGTTTGGGCTTGTTTCGAGCACACCTGGATACCCATCATGCATTCTCCTTTCCCTTACTATTGGCATCGGTATTACCCTTGCCCTTCTTCCTTACAGGCCTCTTAACAATCTTAGTATTGTCTTTCAAGCATGGGTCGAGTATGGTGTCGGGTAGGTTGATGTTGGGACAGGTCGAGGGTTTGACAGTGGGTAGGAGGTTAGGAGGTGGCACGGCTGGCCCAACGAGGGTTTCAGTTACCACGGTCTTGTCTACTTGAACACACTCGGTAGTGGAAAAGTCGTTCCTTAATAGGAAGACTTGCCAATAGTCACCTCTCATTCTTAAATGATGCACGATAATGATTTTGATCAAGTAGTGATGGAAAAGGCTGGAATCAACCTTCTCCCACTTAAATTGTTTGGACATTTTATACAGACTGCGTAGGAGGTAGTGAGGCATATTCACAGGGAAATCCATAAAATTCATAAGCAACTGGAGATGGTAAAGAAAGAATAAACCATAATGACCTTCGCAAGTCACAAATTTATTAACAATGGGTAATAAATCATGCCACATGGACTTGAGGGCAGTGACAAGCATACCTCTGTCACAACTGACAATTTTCCTCAATGTGAATAGGAGCGGCCATGGCACTTCGTCCACTTTCGAATTCTTAAACCACCTCTTCCCTTTAGCTGGTAAGCCTGTGGCTGAACTGAGGAATTCTTTGTTTAATTCCAGTTGATTGTATCCAACCTTAGCCCTGTATCCATCGAATGTGAGGGAAAACTGTTGGGCTACTGCGAGGTTGAAACCCTCAAATTTTTGGATAAAAATCAACCAACCACTATTCTCCAGGTCTTCACGAGCACTGTCAAATAGTAGCAGTGTTTGAATGCCATTAGGTTCTATGCGCACTACAAGTGCCATGTGAGAGAACACACAATGAGAAGGATAAACGGATAGGGGGTTAGAGAGGGTATACGCAGAACCGAAATCTCACAAGTTTCCCCAAGACCAACAGAGGTAACCCAAAGTGCAAGCCAGGAATTAATGCCTAAGTGTGCGAGGGTGGTGGAACGAAACAAACCCATGCAAAAAATTCATATCAAAATGTACAATCGACGATGCTATGGTGATTCAAATCACTATTGGTGTGTGTTAAAAGAAGTGCAAACGACATGCCAATCAAACAACTATTGAAAACTATGATAAGTTGACCCGAATATCTACACAAACAATAGTGTTTGCATGATTTAAAACAAAACAATATTTTGAATTTAGCACCAAAGGTTTGACCATAAAACTTATGCTTTGTATGAAACTATTGCACCATGGGTCTAATCACAATGTTAATGCGTTCTCATGAAACCATTGCACCTAGGAATTCGATCAAAGACAATATAACATCAAACCACCATTGTATCAAGGATTCAATCACAATCACCAGAATACCATTGCATCACAAACTTATAAAATGAAGTCATATTAACAAAAAATGCAAAGTGAGTAAAGGTTTTGGTGTCTTGCCAACTGTGTGACCATTATTGAATTAGAAGTGAAATGACCACATGAACAAGAGTATTCATAATAATCCAGTGATGATTTTAGTGCTATCAACATGACTTCGAACTCAAGGTTTTCACGCTTGCAGTCGTGAAAATGAAAACAAAAGGTAGGTGTGCGAATGCGCAAAATAATCATGTCGTTCTATTGATGAGAATCAAGGGTTCCAAAACACTTGTGTAGGCATATTATAAGGATAGGATAAAAATGCGAAATGGTTGCCAACACCTAGCTCGCATAGCGACCATGATAGAGGAAAATACAATAGAGAATCAGTGTAGAGAGTATATGTGCAGTCAATGTGGGGACATCTATTATCAAGCAGGTTACAATGTAACTCAAATTCCAATGCCAGGAGCTTCCTCTGAACCTACGGCTTTTGTAGTCAAAGAAGAAAACCTTGCTGATACACAAGAACCAACAGGACCTTCCAAAGTTCAAAATGAACCCTAGACTACAACAATTGCCACATCTAAAGCCCCTGTTTTTGTTAATAAAGCTGTACAAACACTTCCTATTGATGAATCTGCCCCTCATAACCAAATCAATACCCACACTCTTGTGGAACAAGCCACTCAGACCCTACCTCAGCCTATCACTTGCGATGCTGCAACACAAACTCAACCATGGGATGAGCAGGCAAAAATGGACAAATGGAAAAAAGAGTCGACTGTTACACAGGACAAAAGCCTATAGGAGCACAAACTACTCTGGCTAAACCACATCTATTCAAACTGGGAAGATTTGGAGCAAACACACCAAGAATCCCGTGCCCATAAGAAGCAGAATAAAGAGCTAAAGGACAAATAATGGATGATCGTGACAAGCTTTACTTACAGATTGAAATCAATAAACTTATTTCCAACAACAGTCTTTTCTCAACATGGCAGTAAATTTCAGAAGCGTATCACAGTAGATGTTTAGACAAATTTTCAACAGTCATTTCAGAGGAAGAATTTTCTCTTTTCTTTGTCTAAACAGTTCATAATGTAGGTATGTGTATTTCCAAAAATCAAAAATTGATAACTGTAAGGAAAAACCAAAACCAAAACAGCAAAAGAAAAGCAAACAAAAGAAGAATATTTACACAGTATACATAGGGTTGTCATCAAGCGAAATATCTTTTCAGAGCTTGGCCATTCACCAGATAGGTGTCTGGCTGTCCCTCTAGATTTTGTAATCGGAAAGAGCTGGGACTCAATTTCTCAGCAATTAAAAATGGTCCTAGCCATAAGTTCTGAAACTTCGTATGCTCTCCCTTTCCCTCATGCGGTTTGTCCCATTTCAAGACAAGGTCACCTACTTCGAAGTTCCTATCAGAGGCAGAGTTGGAATCAAACCAGCTTTTAACCACTAGTTGATGTTGATCTAACTTACGTTTAGCTTGAGCCCTTACCTCTTCTAGTTTCATTAAAGCATTAATTCGGTTCTCCAAAGGGGGACAGTCTTCTTCTTGTATTTTCTTTGATAGCTGTAGTGAGGGAAGAAGAATATGTGGTGGAAGGATTGTTTCTATGCCATAGACGAGAAAGAAGGGAGAGTTACCTACAACAGTTTTCGGTGTTACTCTATCGGGCCAGATTGCATTTAACAGTGCATTATGCCAATTTTTGTGATTTTCAGCCACCGTTCTCTTGATGATTTTAATCATATTCGTATTTGTTGATTCTGCGAATCCATTGCCCTGGGGGTAGTAGCTGGCATAATACTTCAATTTAATTACCTTTTATAGAGAGAACTTGCTCATCTCAAGAGATGAAAAATAATAAGCGTTATCGAATACTAAATAGTCAGGGATACCAAAACGAGTAATAATATTCGAATTTAAAAAGGCAATTACCTGACTGGTATTCACAGTTCTTAATGCGGCAGCTTCAGACCACCTGGTGAAGTTATCTGTGGCTTTTATGATAAACTTATGTTGTTGTGAGGATGGCGGATTGATTGGACCTATAATATCAAGGCCCCACTATTGAAAAGGGGAGTCTACTGAAACAGGCTGCAAAGGAAAGACTGGTTTATGTATCTGCTCGGATGCTTTTTGACAAATAATACATTTGCGACATAAGGAATGGGCATCTCTAAAAAGTGTGGGCCAATAATAACCGTCTCTCAAAACTTTATGGGCAGTGGTGTCACCACCAAAATTCCCACCAGCTTCTCCTGCGTGCAACTCTAGTAAGACTTTTCCTGCTTCATCTTTCTCAAGACAGTGCATTAGTACTCCATCAAAATTTTGACGAAACAAAACACCATTAATCAACTGAAAGGAGGAATATTTTAATCTTAAAGCTCTTCTTTTAGTGGGATCCAGGTGGCGAGCGGATGACCCACGTTCAAGACATAATTTTATATCATCATACCATGGACTGACAGAGTTTTGTGCACAGCAGATTGAATTTTGATTGTGCTATCCTGGGTTTGACATATCATTTTCTTCTTGTTGTCCTACTGCTGAGTCAGAAAATAACTTGCACAGCCCTTGGCCTCTCACTATTTGAGATGGGGTGATTTTTATGTCATATTCCTGTAAAGAGGTAACCCAGTTCGCCCTCTTTTCGCTTAGTTCTTTCTGCACTAACAGATTTCTGACGGCTGGGTAAGGGACAATAATTTTCGTCCTGGATTTCAAAAGATAAGATCAGAAATGATTGACTGCTTTAAAAACATCGTAGGCTTGCTGATCTACTACTGGGTAATTAAGTTCCACACCTTTGAAAGAAGAGCTCATAAAGGCAATGGGTACTTCATTGTTTTCAGTGTTCTTTTGAGTTAGGACAGCAGCGTAGGAGCGATTAGAAGGAAATGTGTAAAGCGTGAAGTCTTGCGAAAAGTCAGGGCTCATGAGAGAAGGAGCGTCCATTATGGCCTTTTTTATTGAATTAAAATCTTGGTTTTCTAAGGGTCCCCAATGATATTGTGCGTCTTTCTTAATCAGATTCTGTAAAGGTCTCACCATTTCGGAAAAACTGGGGACGAATCTCCTGACAAAGTTTATCTAGCCTAAGAAAGATTGCATAGACTTTTTGGATGAGGGAGGGGGAAGTTTCGAGATGGATTGATTCCTTTCAGGGTAAATAATCATCCCTTTGCTTCACATAATAAATCCTAAGAATTTACCTTGTTTTACTGCGAAGATAGATTTTTTAGGATTCAAGGAAATGTTGTATTTACGACATCGCTATAGAATGGCTCTCAAATGAGCTAGATGATCAGTTTTGTTTTTAGAAAATACAGTAACATCATCTAAGTAAACTATGATGGATTGATTGATTAAGCCTCGGAAAGCGATGTCCATCGCTCTCTGGAAAGTGGCACCGGCATTAATTAGTCCAAAGGGCATTTTCCTATAAGCGTAGGTGCCCCATGGAGTGTGGAAGGTAGTTTTAAGTTGGTCTGGAGGAGACATCAGGACTTGATTGTACCCTGAAAAAACATCCAATAAGGATAGTCTCTCATAACTAGATACCTATTGAAGGATCTGTTCCATGGGTGGGACAGGGTAGTTGTCTTTATCATATGCTCGATTAAGGTTCCAGAAATCGACGCATAGTCGGATTTCCCCACTTTTCTTCTGAACAGGGACAAGGTTAGAAACCCATTGTGTGTGCCTAACAAGGAAAATTATCTTAGCATTCAGGAGTTTATTTAATTCTTTTTTGATGGTCGGTTCGAGCTTAGGGTGCATTTTTCTTAATTTTTGTTGAAAGGGTGAGGTTTGGGGTTTCATAGGAATGACGTGTTGTATGATGTTAGGGTCGAAAGTTTTAAGGTCGTCGTATGTCCATTCAAAAACATCTTTGAATTCCTTAAACAATTTAATAAATGAAACTTTCTCTTATTCAGAGTACCCCACCCCTAAATTAATGCACTGTGGATTGTCATTAGTTCCCAAGTTTACTTTTTCGTATGATAACGAGGAACTATTGGTTTTACAGTTGAGCGATTTTTTGAATTTATCTTGAAGATCGTAAATTTTTTCTAATCTAACTACAGATTTAGAGATCGAATTTACCATGTTCGATGAAGATTCAGGAGATCTCGGATCTGGTATTACCGTAAAATCACGTAGAATGTCGTCATGAGTGCATTTGTCGATCACCTCACCTTGGAAAGTTTCTTCCATATGCAAGAAGCTAATAATCTGTTGATCATGGTCGAAGACTCTCCAATTCATGATGTTGTTGGGAATGGATGGCCTGAACAACAGTTCGACGGAGAATGCATTCGGGGACAAGCCTTCTGGAGGAAAGAGTTTGGAAGCTATGTTAGCTAATAGATCAGCTTCAAAATTATTCAATCTAGGAATAGAATTTATATTGAAAGAAGAAAACTTATTCATTAAATTCCATACCTCGAATTGGTAGCTTTTAAGATGCATTGACAGACAGTGGATAGAATCTCTTACATGTCTAACCACGATTTACAAATCGCCAACGACAGACAGATTTTGAATTTTCATATCTAAAGCTTTTCTGAGGCCCTCCAATAAAGCCTCATATTATGCTGTGTTATTAGTACATTCAAATTCTATCCTACATGAAATCAGGGTTTTGTTACCTGCGGGATCAATAATAACGCAGCCTACACCAGCTCCTTCTTTGGACTTAGACCCGTCGAAGTAAAGAGACCATATTTGATTTTCATCGGGTGCATGAGACCATTGTGTAGAAACTGCTGGGTGCACATATGCTACAATCTTGGACTGTTGTTCTGGGTTGGTGATAATTGAAGTCTCGGCCATGAAATTGCCGAAAAAGGTATCCATCCCTTGTATTTCGGGTGAATCGACAGAAGGCGTAAGTGTCTCATTAGGATCATTTAAATCTATGACTGTGAGCTTCAGGTAGCGTTCACGAATTACTTTGGTCTTGTTGGGCTTGCCGTTCTCAGGCAGCCATAGGTGAGACCAATCGGTTGCGAAGTAGCTGTGTAGTTGCTCTTACCAGTCCCTACTTAAAAATAGACCATACACTTCTGGAATATCCACAACAATAATATCAATTACTTGATGAACTTTGGGGCTAGACAATAATCTTATAAGAACATTCCTTAATTCTCCTATAACTTTAACACTAGTTCGATCAAGTTGGATGATTTTTAAGGTGGATGGTTCAACTTCAGCATTAATATTCTGACACATGGACCATGGCATTACATTGGATGACGCTCCTAAATCTACCATACAATTGTGCATGTTCATATTAAATATTTTGAAAGTTAACAAAAATGGAGGTACATTTCTGCGAGTACTAATGGTGGAAGCTTGTGGCTTTTTACTCGCAACCTCTAAAGCTAATTTATCTACATTTGTTACATTATTTACAGGAAGGCTTCCCTTCTCATGAAGATCAGAATTATTCTTAGCGGAAGTCTTCTGAGGAACTTTGTTCTGAACAACCTTGTTACTACTTGAATTACCATTTTTGCTATTCTCTGTGATATTCTGTAACATTTTTTGTAGCAGAAATGAAAATTTTAATAATTCCTAAAAAAAACTGTTAGCCCTTAACTTTTTAAGATCTTCAACTAAATCATAATCTAAGTTAGGGTTTACATGACTCTGTTTAGTCTCAGCTAGTTTATATTGTTTTGGGGGCAAAGTCGTAGTGTTTTAAGAAGAAGGTTTGTTTGTTGTCTTACTCCTAGTATTGTAGGGATGAATTGTCTCGAAATTAGCTTGAAAAATGCTATCCGAGAACTGTCCAAACATGTTCAGAGAAGATTCTTCTTCTTCAACTGTCTCTTGTTCAACTACCTCCTCAGGAATCTCAGGAGGCATCAAGTTATCCTGGGCTTCTAGAATTGTTTGAAGGGTGAATTGCAGACTTTCTAGATTTAGGCCCTCAGTATTTGGGTTAGGTCGGTTGGTGGGAAAAGGCTTCCTGAACGGGGGTTTGTAAGGCCCTTTGCTCGAATAATCTTCTTCGATCATCCTTTTTAAATATATAACTTGATTTGACAGTTTTTGAACAACTTTTGTTAGGTTTTCTAAATCCGAGCTTTCAGGTTGTGTTTTACTTTGAGCAGGTCTTGAGAGGATTTCGATCTTCTTTTTGGAAGATGAACTAGTTTCTGTTTCGTTGCTAGTAGTGTCTTTTAAACTAAGGATGTCTTTTTCAATTTGATTGGCCTCTTGAAAAGCCTCTAACAACGTGGCTTTCTTAGATCCTTTTACCCAAATGGCTATACTTTGATGCAAGGCTTTAGTATAGTATGCTATGATAAGATTCTCGACAGGCATCGAGTCCATAGGGATTCGGTTCTTAAGTGTTAAGAATCTTTGGTTAAAGTCTTTGATTTTCTCTTTGGGGTTGATTCTTAAACTAGAAAGCTCCATGACTAGGAATTATTGGGACTTATCGTCTCCAAACTTCTCAAGAAAGAAGGATTTGAATTTCTCCCAAGACACGATGGTATGGAGTTGCTAGGCAAAGTACCAGGTAGAGGCATTGCCCTCGAAAGTGTAGGGGAACAACCTACATACTACGTCTTCGTGCTCAACATTATGGAGTCTAATGGATAACATAAACTTTTTAATGTGATCTTAGGCGATCTGTTTAGAGTCGGGGTCAAACTTGGGAAGCCACTTCTCCGGATGTTTGGGTAAGGGATGTTGTGGCCCAGGTACGGCTACTGCATCCTGGTCAAGCCAAGGTCTGGCAGGATTGTTCTGGTTGGCCATTGGTGTAGGTGGTGTGGAAGGTTGAGAAGGGGAACTGCCTTCGTCAGAAGAGTCTTCTCCAGAAGAAGAAGGATATGATGGAGGTGGTGAGGGTGGTATTCGAGCTCCTCCTGCAGCAGGAGTGAGGATTGGATCTGTAGGATTTAAAGTGAGGTTAGTGCCTCCAAGTTGTTCTCTGATATCAGAGAAATCTAAAGGTTGGTCCAAAGGTCGATTTGGTTGCCTTAAACAAGCGAAGGCACTATGTGTCCTTAAGAGAGATTAGCGAACAATCTCTTGTACGTCACCACCTGTAGGATTTGGGGTTACTGGTTCGACTGTGATCCGTAGATCATCGTTTGATGTGGTTGTTGTTTGAGGTACGATGTTGTCATTTGAATGACTTATTGTCACTATAGGTGAGCGGTTGGGTGGTGGAGGAGTCTTACGACCACCTCGTGCCATTAATACTTTTCATGCCCTCCTTCTAGCGCCATTTGTTGACGGGAGAAATTGAACGCTCATCAACTGGAGGGGTGGGTCTGGTCCGAGGTTGTCTAAATAACCCAAGCCATTTGGAATTATCCACTCCGATGGGTTTAGCAGCTCCGTTGGCCGATCTAAGTCCTAGGAAAGTGAAAGAAAAAACTAAACTAAAGAAACTAATCTAAGTAAAAAAAAAACTAACTACAACAAACTATATACAATTCTAAAATATATACACAGTTCACTAACTAATATTACAAAACAATCATTCTACTTGTTATATGTTCAACTATCAATAGAACTAAAATCTCAATTATATATGTACAATACTCACAAATTACAGATTTTAAATTGAAAACCTACAAAAAATCATTTGTGAATTGTCCTAAGACAACAAAGCTATTATTTTTGGATTTTTTATAATTTTTATGAGAAAGGAATGAAATGAAAGCTATCTAAACTAAGCAATTAAAATAAAAATCCTAACTGTAAATTTAAACTAAAGAGATGAACAATGAAACGTGTTCAGATTACAAGAAATTTATATTTTTAACCAACTAATTGAATAACACTAACAAACTAACCTGTAGTAACGCTTTTCAATTTGTCCCGTGCACAGTATCCGATTCAGCTATTCGATGAGGGAAACCCGCATCGATTTTCCACAAGCTTCTTGTAAACAAGAAGAAGAAACTCTTTTTGAATATGAATGACAGAACAAACAAGACATAAAACAACAACAATTTTATGATTTACAGATCATCACATTTAGATAAATCCCGGTGCGAAGATTTGTACATAACCGTTCATTTAATGAAGAAGATAAACCTTCTATTTATTAAATCCAGACAGAGTAATTGTTGTGCGTAAAATGAGATACATCAGATATGGACATAATTTAAATCATAATGCATCAACCTGTATCAAATCTTCATATCTAAAGTAGTCAATAATTTGATTACAAATTAACATGCACAAAACTTGAACGAAAGTATGATAAATTGAAAGCTAAAGCTGTTACAAAAGATCCACTTCCATTCGAGTCTATATCATTATAAATCCATAGTCTTTGTTCTCCCAACAATGATGGGTTCTTTACAAAAATAACAAGTATATAAAGGCCACAGGGTAAAACATCCCTGTGGGAATTATCAAAAATTGTTTGTAAAAATCTGGGAACAATCTCCTAGATTCCTATTTCTGCCTAAGACTAAGAACTTGAAACAAAACTATGTAACAAAAAGTATGTTCTAAACTGCCACAGCAGATCCAATTCCGATTGAAATTCGTATGTACCTATAGATAGGCAAAAGTAAACAATTTTAGATAATGTTTTATTTGTAAAATTAACAAAAATCTAAATTTTATGACTAGCTACAGAATCTCACGATTTTGTAGCTGGTCATATTTACAAACAAAATCGTTTTAAATAAATCCAAATAATAACAATAATGTATATAGTGAATCAAACAACTATTAATTACTAATCCAAAGCAAGCAAGTCATTCTAGGTAAAACAAACCAAATCTTTGATACTAATCCAACACATACACAAACGACTATGCTAATTCAAGACATACAGAATCATTTCCAAATCAAACCAAACAGAAACAAAATCAAACTAACTCAGAGCCAATACAATCGTTTATACTAATTCAAGAACAACAAAATCGTATTAAACTGATTTAATCAAAACAGAGCTATAATCGATCAAGCAAATCTTTTGTACTAATTTAATGCAAACACAATCCAAAAAGAAACCAATCTTGGTAATTCGAAAATAACAGAGTGAACAAAATCGGCTATGCTAATGCAAACCAAAAATCGATATTGAAATAACATACCTGCGCTGTAGGAAAACGATTCGGTCAGGATAACTTTGAGTTAACAAAAGAAGTAGCTGCCTCAACATTTCTGAAGATGATAGAACCCGTTCTCTTTTGTCTCTTATCGTTGGCTTGTAGCCTATCATTTTCCTTTGACAACACAGTAACTCGTTCCTCCAAAGATTTAATTCTGGATTGCAACAAAGAAACATCTGTGTAGTAACATTCGAGCCAAGAATTGCATTGAGTACACTGTGGTTCATCGGGCCGAGCCACTACAGGTGGGGGTTCTTTTAAATTGCCAGGGGTTCCACTGTCAAGCTTAATTCCGGTGAAGTTAGGGTCATTCTTTAGGCACGGTGGAAGGTTGGACACGTAGTCGTAGGGTTCAATAGAATAGAGTCCATGAGAGTAAGGGTATTCCTCGGCCAAAAAGCGTTCAATCTCAGAATCCAAATCCTCCCTCAAAACAATAGGCTTCTGGTCTATGTTTTGTTTGGGCTTGTTTCGAGCATGCCTAGATACCCATTGTGTATTCTTCTTTCCCTTACTATTGGCATCGTTATTACCCTTTCCCTTCTTCCTTACAGGACTCTTAACAGTCTTAGTATTTTCTTTCAAGCATGGGTCGGGTATGGTGTCGGGTAGGTCGATGTTGGGATAGGTCGAGGGTTTGACAACGGGTAGGAGGTTAGGAGGTGGCATGGCTGGCCCAACAAGGGTTTCAGTGACAATGGTCTTGTCTACTTGAACACACTCGGTAGTGGCAAAGCCATTCCTTAATAGGAAGGCTTTCCAACACTCACCTCTCATTCTTAAATGATGCACGATAATGATTTTGATCAAGCAGTGATGGAAAAGGTTGGAATCAGCCTTCTCCCACTTAAATCATTTGGACATTTTATAGAGACTGTGTAGGAGGTACTGAGGCATATTCACAGGGAAATCCATAAAATTCATAAGCAACCGGAGATTCTAAAGAAAGAATAAACCATAATGACCTTCACAAGTCATGAATTGCTTAACAATGGCTAATAAATCATGCCACCTGGACTTGAGGGATATGACAGGCATACCTCTATCACAACTGACAATTGTCCTCGATGTAAATAGAAGCGGCCATGGCACTTCATCCACTTTCAAATTCTTAAACCACCTCTGCCCTTTAGCTGGTAAGCCCGTGGCTGAACTGATGAATTCTTCGTTTAATTCCAGTTAGATGTCTCCAACCTTAGCCCTGCATCCGTCAAATGTGAGGGCAAACTGTTGGGCTACCATGAGGTTGAAACCCTCAAATTTTTGGATAAAAATCAACCAGCCACTATTCTCCAGGCCTTCACGAGCATTGTCAAATAACAGCAGCATTTGAACGCCATTAGGTTCTATGCACACTACAGGTGCCATGGGAGAGAACAAACAGTGAGCAGGGTAAATGGACAGGGAGTTAGATAGGGTATACGTAGAACCGAAAGCTCACAGGTTTCCCCAAGACCAGCAAAGGTAACCCGAGATACAAGGTAGGCATTAATGCCTAAGTGTGCGAGGGTGGTGGAACGAAACAAACCCATGCAAAAAATTCATATCGAAATGTACAATCGACGACACTATGGTGATTCAAATGACTATTGGTGTGTGTTAAAAGCAATGCAAATGACATGCCAATCAAACAACTATTGAAAACTGTGATAAGTCGACCCGAATATCTGCACAAACAATAGTGTTTGCATGATTTAAAACAAAACAATATTTTGAATTTAGCCCCAAAGGTTTGACCATAAAACTTATGCGTTGTATGAAACTATTGCACCATGGGTCTAATCACAATGTTAATGCGTTCTCATGAAACCATTGCACCTAGAAATTTGATCAAAGACAATATAACATCAAACCACCATTGTATCAAGGATTCAATCACAATCACCAGAATACCATTGCATCACAAACTTATAAAATGAAGTCATATTAACAAAAAGTGCAAAGTGAGTAAAGGTTTTGGTGTCTTTCCAACTATGTGACCATTATTGAATTAGAAGTGAAACGAACCCATGAAAAAGAGTATTCATAATAATCCAGTGACGATTTTAGTGCTATCGACCTGACTTCGAACTCAAGGTTTTCATGCTTGTAGTCGTGAAAATGAAAACAAAAGGCAGGTGTGTGAATGTGAAAAATAATCATGTTGTTCTATTGATGAGAATCAAGGGTTCCAAAACACTTGTGTAGGCAGCTTATAAGGATAGGATAAAAATGCGAAATGGATGCCAACACCTAGCTCGTATAGTGACCATGACAGAGGAAAATACAACAGAGAATCAGTGTAGAGAGTATATGTGCAGTCAATGTGGGGACATCTATTATCAAGCAGGCTACAAAGTAACTCAAATTCCAATGCCAAGAGCTTCCCTTGCACCTACGACTTTTGCAGACAAAGAAGAAAACCCTGCTAATACACAAGAACCAGCAGGACCTTCCAAAGTTCAAAATGAACCCTGGCCTACAACAATTGCCACATCTAAAGCCCCTTTTTTTTAATAAAGCTGTCCAAACACTGCCTATTGATGAATCTTCCCCTCCTATCCAGATCAATACCCACACTCTTGTGGAACAAGCCACTCAGACCCTACCTCAGCCTATCACTTGCGATGCTGCAACACAAAGTCAACCATGGGATGAGGAGGAAATAATGGACAAATGGAAAAAAGAGTCGGTTGTTACACAGGACAAAAGCCTACAGGAGCACAGACTACTCTGACTAAACCACATCTATTCAAAATGGGAAGCTTTGGAGCAAACACGCCAAGAATCCCGTGCCCATACGAAGCAGAATAAGGAGCTAAAAGGAAAATTTCTCCTGATGTTTGACTTGGCACAAAAGTTGTTGGTTGCAAGGAAACCATCCTCCAATTACTCTCTTTTCCTCATGGAATGACTTACATTTTTTCAGATTAAGTCAATCAAAGAAGGCAGGACCCATGCAGTGTTAAATCCAGCAGATTTTGTTAGAACCTTTACAGAAGCCTCTACTATGGATCAACACTTCCTCTCTGAAGTATATCTTCATAATGAGGCCATACCTGAGAACCAACAGCTTAACCTTAACCCTCTCGTCGGTGATATCCAGATTTGGGCACTCACCTCCTTCCTTAACAATCAGATTATATGGCAGAATGAATTCCTAGCTACCAAGCATAACAAGGATAACTTCCTTCTCTGTATATGACCAGAACCACAGAATGTTGCCACCTTTGTTACAGAGTATTATCATTTTTTGAAGAAACCAGGGATGATTTAATATATTCGGCAACTACAGACAACAATACTTCAAGATTGTCAACAGTTCATTAAATCCATAGAGATCACTGTCCTACAAGAAAATAACATGTTTTGGCAACAATCTGCTGAGAAAAGACAGGAACACAATCCCTTTATCCCCACCAATCTTGAGACAACAATCTCCCGGGTACCTAGCTACATCAAATGTGTTCAACAATGTGATGAAAGCTAGATAGGTTATTAGTTTCATTTTCCTATTCTGTGGATGCCAGCAGAGAAATATCAAGTTCATCATAAGTTTCCCAAAAAGGCTGAAACATCAGCTTGGCAAAGGCTACAACGCGTTCAAGGATTCAAAGCTCCAACAGAAAACACTTTCCACAGCTACTACTTAAGTAACTTGCACGCTCAGAGTCAGTATTCATATTCTGATTTAGATTGAAGTTGCCTGAGGACATGCAACCTTTTAAGTTGGGGGGGATGTTAGGACCCTACAATGTACCTTTTTGTTCATACTTTTTACTACCATTACATCCTTTTCCCACTCACATTTAAGCTTACATTATCACCTTACCCTATCTCTCCAAAGGTATATAATGTCTCTTCTCTTTGCTATATGTTTAATTTGTTTTGCATATAATTTTACATTACTTTCATACTTAACCATCGATCCAAAATATATAAGTGTTGAAACAGTTCGAACTGCATATTATCGTTGTTCTTTGAAGGCCCGTTGCTGAAATAGTCAAAAGCACGCAAAACCCGTGGCTGAAACATTCCATGGTCTACGATGCTGAAACAACAATTCACACAATAGAAATAAGAATCTGTTACACTGACCAATAGATGCACCTTGAGCCAGAATTAACCATTGCTGTCGCTTGAGACCACGTTGCTAAAATAGTCAGAATGTAAATCTCATTGCCGAAACAGCCCATGATTTGCGATGCTAAAACAATATACAACAACAATAACAAGATAAATAAAGAAGTTGTTACACCAGCCACAAAAGCTACACCTCACTCAGCACCATTTCAACTATTGTAATAGCATTCTGTTACGGGAGACCAGGATATCCTATTCCAGTATAGAGATTAGATCTAAATAAGAATAGGATTCAGATGTGCACATGTAATTTGATGATTAAATTGTATCGGGGGGATTCTCCTCTTTAAATAAGGGGAAATCATAATTAGAGATCATCTTGGCTAAGCAAGGAATTAGAGAGAAGGATGTGTTTACTTCAGACATTGTAACATGATACAGCTGACAGATGAATAAAAGATTATTCTGAGCATTCCTTCCTAGTTCCTTTCATTTCTGGGGAATCTTGTGAGAAGGGAGGGCCCACCTTCTTCACAAGATTCACCCATTAGTTCTGTAGTGTGTTAGTATTATTCATGTTCATGCCTTGATTAAATTCTATTTTGCTGAAACTCTACTTTACTGAACTCTGTTCTGCTAAAACTATGCTTTACTAATTGTTACATTGTTTTCATATAATTCATGCTTGGGTAACTGTTAATCATTCTAGTTAGCAATCCTATTTGGTGAATTTATGAAAGAGTGATAATCAGAGACAGATGTTGAAGATTCTTGCTTGGGGGATAGGGTCATATTCTCTATTAAGATATAGTTAGCCTTCAGTGTGTGTCAATCATTTCGATTAGTAATGAGTTCATGAAAGTGTGATGATCGGAAACAGGTGCTGAAGATTCCTGCTTAGGTAATAGGGTCCTATTCTCTGTTACAGAATAGTTGGTATTTTCTTTTGCAGTATCCTGAAAGATTTCTTTCCTAGGTTGTTATTTCTTAATGTAATCCATGATTCTTTGGACAATTATTACTTTAAACTTTGAACTCTGCAATAGGTAGGTTGCTTTTCTGTAATTCAAAGTAGAACTTCAGTTTGTTCAAGGCAAGGTGTGATTAATGTATTTTTACTACAACTCTAGATTGCTTTTGAGATTGAGCATATACAATGTGTGATTACCTTTGAAATAAACAGACTTCCCTGAGTTGACAATTTATGTAGCACTTGATTGTTTAGTTAAATAAGCAATTACAGTGACCAACAAAATGCAGCTGCAATTGTTTCAAGGGTAGTAGCGGCTTCCTTTAAAGGACTTTATTCACAAATGTTTGGAGGTTTACTTGGATGATTGGACAATGTTTATTTTATTGAAATACCATGTTGTAGTGTTAATATTAATGTTAGACAAATGTAGACAGTGTCATATTTCATTGAATATATGTTAGACTACTTTCATTGATAAGGATACAACCATACTTACTGATTATATGCCAGGAGGCAACCATGTCCACTATAGGAATGATATTTGTGGTGACGGGCACTTTCCTCGGTAAGAGGGAGTGTTAAGATTTGGGTACCTTGGAAAGTGGTCCCCTTGTGTTTGTGAGCTTCTAAAAACATGAGGGAAGTACCTTGCACCATGTACTTTATGTCTAATTTCAATTTGACTTAGGAGATCTAAGTCAAAAGTGAAATTTGGTCATTTTAGCCTAAAGTGACAATTAATTCACAAAGTGGGTGAATTAATAGACATAAAGTGAAACTATGGAAAATCAAGTAAAGTCATTTTTTATTTTAGATTTGTTTGAGATGATCTCAACCATTGATTAGAGATGAGATGATATGATCTCATCCACCCAACTTTTAGGTTTCCTTCAACATCCTTAAGGAGGGTGCAAGAGGAAAAGGAAGATTCATTCACTCATTTGTTTACTCGGAGAGATCCAGAGAGAGCAAGAGGATGAATTTCTAGTTAATGGGAGAGGAAATATTGGGCGCCTCCTTGCATGGAGGGCTCATGGAGGCTTTGTGCCCATTTTATTTATTGAGGAGCTTCTAGTTATGAGGAGGGTGCACTTGAGGAGGAGGTTGCATCATCAGTGGAGAGGTCTTAGAGAGCTCAAATTGCAGTGAGATCTATTTCACAGGGAGGCTACACTTCAGTATCAAAGTACTCTGGAGGGGTTTCTTGTTCAAAGATTTGAGTTGGAATCTAGCTCCATTTTAGTGGTCTTGTCAGCATTTGTGGAGGGCGCTCTTTCTTCATTTGGACTTGTGCTTCAACTAGATCAAGATGCTATTGTATTAGGTTGATAGATATTTTGTACTTTATGTATTCCACCATCTATTATCCTCATATATAGACATATATTCCAAAATGGTTATCCTCGGGGGGGTTTTATCCAGGGTCATGTTGACCAAAAATACATGTGTTCAATTTCATGTATGTTAGAGTGTATAACTATTATATTTTTATCTTTAAATATCTCTAGGTGTGTTACATTTATTTTAGTATGCATGTGTTAACCCTTGGTGACTAAAACTACATGTTAGAGAACCTAAAATTGTGAATGTAACCGTAACAAATCAGCAAGAAGTTCCTGAACTGATGGTTGTCCTAAAAAAACATCAAAAAATTCATTGACAACTGAAACTTAGAGCCAACTTGAGGTCAAAGAAATACCTATTTGTTAACTTGATAGGACCTAGAAAATCTTCAGAAAGCATACCTTACATTATGTAAAACCTGATATATTAGATCTCAAATCATCAAACTTTCAACATAAAGAAGATATTGCCTTCTTTAATATTTTCAATAGATCTGTGACTCACCCACTATCAACCCATGTAATTTCATGCTTTTCTTCACTGTGACCCACGTACATCTGTGCTTTACTCCACTAGAACCTATAGATAACCTCAAAAATATGGTACAATCACCTTTATACACCTTTCTCTCCTCGACCTCCTTTCTCCTAGGCCACATTTTCTTTGTTGAGATCACCAATCCTCATAGAAAAAGTGCAGAGCCACTTATGCTACCTCCATACCATAAAAAGACACTTGAATGAATGAAAAAATGAGAGGTTCTTGATGTGTATTTATACTTTTCCAAGTGCCTCCTTTATTTGACTTTAGGGTCAACCTATAACTTCGTGTTGCAACAAATTTTTCTCCTTCAATTTATTTGGGGCTAACTTGTAACTTATTTGAACTTAGATTTAGGGATTCTTGATCATTCTTCAAGGATTCATTATTAAGAGGGAATACCTTCTCAAACATGAGGAACCACATGATGTACCACTTACCGTTGGAAACGACATGATGATGACTATCCATGTACTAGGGTTTTTCATTATTTGAAATTTTCTTCATCCTCTTTTTCCTCAAACACATTCAGGATTCATGACCACACCTCTGAGGCTTATTGTAGACATTTTCGAAGCATCTTCCAGTGAGATCCATGATTAAATATATTCCATAAGGGGACCAATTTGTAGATTTCTTCTAATACACCCATTACTTCTAGAGGATTATAGACTTATTCTAGAGTTGACATCACCCATTACTTCTAGGGGCTTCTGGGGATTCTGGACTTCTTCTAGGGTTGAAATAAATGAAAAAAAATTTTCCAACAATATTCCCCTTTCAAATTGATGGAAACACTCATACTCCCCCTATGAGCATTTCTCTCCCTATCTTCATGTGCTTTGATTTTTCTCTCCCTCTTTGACATCTTGGAAAAGGGTAATTCCCTATGACAATATACCTTCTTTTTATAATATCGATCCCCTTCCTTCATGTTTTTGATATTTCTCTCCCCCTTTGAAATTAAGGTTAACTCCCTCTGATGATTTTTCTCATCCTATATTCTTTTACAAGATGTCATGTAAATCAATGTGGAGCTTCTTGTATGTTCTTTATTTCCTCTCTTTCGATGCTCATTTTCCATTGGTGATTCCTATTATTTTAATCCACTGGTGTATATTAAAATCATTCATGTCAATTTTTCTTCATCACTTGAATTCAATTCTACTTGGATTGTCATGTCTTCACTGAGCCGACATCAATGAAATAATCATTCAACAATTTTCCCTTGATAATATAACTCCTCCTGACGATTTATCTCCCCATATATTGGTGTGCCTCCTATGGATTTCCTTCATTTGAATGGCTAGTTCCACCTGTCAATATGATTATTTTATGAGTCATATGATTTACTGAACATTCCTCTTGATGACAATGCCAACAAGTCTTTCTACAATTCCTCTTGAGCTCATGTTTTCATCCATTGTCATGTATATTATCTTGTTCATGTCAAGTATTATCTTCTAGACCTGCCAAACATCTTATGAATTCATCTTTTTCCATATGTCACAACAACTATCCATGACTTTGCTACTCAATTGTACACAATGATGACTCATCTGTCACTTCATTGTTCTGAAAGCTTCTTCAAATCTACTGCAACTAATCACTACATATTCCTTCTTTTCAAGATGAATCAATTATGCCTACCATTTTTATCTGTATTCAAATCAAACTCTGCAACTCTACATGGGGATGAAAACTGCTCCTTAATCAACCAATCCATCATGAGAAATTTTGTACCTTTTCCATCAAACCATTCTGAATATTCCTTCCCAAATAAATATTTTAGACTGCCTGAAAGATAGTTATCTAATATGTAACTACAACTTAGACTCCCCCTCTTCAACATTCACATGTACTGGGAGTCTCCAATCTGGATGGATTAGAACAACATAGAATCTTTCTCTATTGCAAAATCATCATTTTTAATTATGACATATTCATATTTACATGTATATTCATCATGATCTCACAACTCTATAAATCCTATGAATATGATCTCTGGGAGTTTTTCATTCACCTGTTCTTATTGTTTTTCTTTTCTTCTCCAAAATTTCTTGTACCTGATATCATTTTTTTCTTTCATGGAAGGCTCCATAATGGTTCTACAATCACAAACTATGTTTCCATAGTTGTGGAATTTGTAACATTAATATTGTAGGGAGCCACATAAACATCTCTTTCTTGAACATTTCTTCCATATGCTCTGTAATATACAACTTTATGTCCAAAGTTATTACAAGTAAAATAATAACCTGGAAATAAAATTCGATACCTGGAAGCCAATGATCCTCTTTGTGATGTATTCCTTCTGAATTAATTCCTTAGTTGATCATGATCTTCTCTTATATTGTTTCCTTCACAATGATTGAAGCTTCTTTGATGCCTGGAGGTAGAATATCTTCTTGGGGATACGTCTCTTTTGCATTCATTCCTCTTTGACTCTTGTTTATCATGACCACTTCCTTTGATAATATCTACATAATTCTTAGCCTTCTCTTCATTCTTCCTTTCCAGCAACCTATAACACTTCTCTTCAACTTTATTTACTAGCTGTGTGGAGCTTTCTCTCTATTCGAAGTTTTTTTGGGGATTTGTATTTGCATATTGATTGCATGAGGCCTCACCAATGTATTCAAGGCCTTTTTTATTGAATGGTTACCTTTAACAACTGAGAATATCTTCCAGTACTTGAGCACTCTTCAAGTTTTTGTTGACTTTCACAACTTCAACCCTTAATGTGATGACCTCTTCCTAAAGCTTCTAGCAATATTCTTCTTTCTTTATCATATTTATCTTCATTACTTTTTTCGTTCTCTTAGATTTTTCAAGTTTGGTTTTTAAGCAAATGATTTCTTCTTCAAGTATTTTTTATTGTTGACTAAATTTTGTTTCAAGCTTGTTTAAGTCCTCAAACCTTTCCTTGAGATGACTTGTCAAAATTTATTCTCTCTTTTCTGATTCCTTTCTTAGTGATACTATTTCGTCTTCCAAATACTACTATTCTTCCAACTGATTTTTGAGTGATTATTCAATTAATTTGGCTTATTCCAATTGGACCTTTAGATTTATAATAATCTTCTCGACTTCTTCATGATTTTCATTCAGATTATGAGAACCCTCCTTTAGCTTGATCATTTCTTCCTTGAGAGACTTGTTTTTCTTCCTTTCTTGTTTTACCTCGTTGAAGGTGTTGAGTAGTTTTTCTTCAAGATCTACTTCACCTTCTCCTTCTTCTTCTATACCTGTCTGACATGATGAGCTTCATTCTTCTTGTTATATATCATCATATTCATTATATTGATCAACATGTTTTGGCTCTGTGATAAGAGGAGATTCATTAAAGTAGAGATTATGTATCTTATCCCAAATCTCTTTAGTTGATGAACATTGTCCCACTTTGACTTTTATCGAATCGGGTAATGCATCCATGATGTCATTCATTGTTATTTTTTTGTTTCTTCTTAATTCCTTCTTGGCTATAGTCTTTAGAGGTTTCTTTGAAGTGGTGTATCCTGTAACAACTGATTTCCAAACGTCAAACCCCTATGCTTCTAGAAATAGTTTCATCCTTCTATTCCAAAAGGAATAGTTTTGACCATCAAACATTGGCATTCCATTATTTGTGCAGTCCATAATATACCATCAAGTGGTTAGACTATTTCTTAAGGAACTGTTATGATACCAATTGTCGGAATACGATTCCCATTAGACCAAAACCTACAGGCATTAGTCTTTTCCATAATCATCGGAGTTAGGATCCGCGAGAGGGGGTTAACCCCTATCACGAAACTCGCAAGAAGCATTGGACCCAATTTCCAACAAAAACATCAACATTTGTTCCTCTATTTGATAAAGTCATCCAAGCTTCCATTCCTCCTGCACATGAAGAAGAGAACATGGTAATTTATACTCCTTTCCAAGTTTTCTATGTTTCTTTATTCCATTATTAAGAAAGTGAAGAAGTACTAGAGGAACCCTTGGATACATTATACCCATCATGCTATAATGAAATTGATGATGTGATCAACAGTATTGATGAGTTTATACATGTTGAGAGACATAAATGGGATGCCATTTGTTCTAGTCTTAATGAAGATCCCATTTATGACATTGAAGGTAAATTTCAATTGTTTCCCTTAGAACATCCATATGTGATGGCTACTGATTCATATGTTTGGAAACATGAATATGACATGATTACATATTTGTTCCGATCACCCAGGGATGAATTATTGCAATTATCTCATCATGATTTCGGTGATATCTTGGAGGGTTTGAGACATATCCTTTTGAGCACTTGGATTTATTCGACAAAGAATATTTTCAACCACAGTTGTTCTCTAATTTTGATGGGGGTAAGAATATGATCAATCCAGAGAAAGATTGTTGTGATGAGAGTTTCCAACCTTTTGTTTTTTCATCTTGGTATTCCTTTATAGATATGGTTTTTATTTTTCCTTCTATTGGTTATTTTCCTATAGGGAGGAGTTGTTTTCAACTTATGGTTTGTTGTAGGCCCTTTTAGTTTCACACACAAGACCAACAAGCCTTGGGTTGGGAGAATTATTTTTTCTATAGGCTCAATTTTATCCCTTACCTTGCATTCTCTCCTTCCATGGGAAACCTTAGAGTTTTCATTAGGTCCCTCCTCATCTCTTCTCGATATTTCGGGGATGGATTTATTGTTGAGTGTGAGGATATTCCTTTTTCTAATTCTTTCAACCTTGTCCTAGGATGGATAAGGAAGGGTTATGGCGATACCTCCTTACATAAATTTATCTCTCACTCCTGCTTCCATGAGTTGGATTTTGTGCCTAGTTATGGTATGATGTATGTCTCAACTCATGAATTATTTCTCCTTGACTTATCCTTATTTTGATATATGATGAAGCACATGGGTATACTTTATGATACATTGTTGGGATGGTTTCATTGGTCATATGATTATACCTAGAACTGCAACTAACATATATTAGTGTAGGTAGGGCATTTGCATCCTGCATTGCATTTTTATATGTTTCATAATGCATTTGATCATGGTATATTAATTCTTTATCATTTTGTAGCTTAGTTCAATTTTTTTTCTTTTCCACATGGTTTTGGATTTATCACTAACTCTAGTGAATCACATCCACTGAAAAATACTTCTAAAGGTTGGTTTTGTTTGAAGTGGGTGTAGGATTACAGGTCTAGGAAAACCAGAGATGTCGAGGTTCTCATGCACTCTATGGAAAGAATATGTCCCCATGTTGGAGCAATATTTTACCCCCTCCCATACCTAGGGGTAACTATAGGATATTATGTCTTGTGTCCCGCAATGGAGAACATGAAACTGACCATGATGATGATCAACATGTCAAAAAATGGAATCCCAACAACACCCCTCATCCAATTTTACAACTATAGGTCAATCAAGGCTCATCACATCCAAGAAACCTAGTGTATGGGAGATGGTAATTCAGTTTCACCATGAGGTATGTTAGTCCTTCTCTCACGTAGAGTATTTTTCTTAATTTGTTGGGCATGTGGATGAGGATCTTTGGATGAAGTTGGATAATAGATCACTAGCTTGGGAAATTGTGTCAATTTACTTGTTTCACCTTGGTGGTTATCCTTTGTGCAGTAGTCCCATGTTATGACTTCCCAGGGGAAAGGGGTACTACTAGGGGGCCCTCATAAGGGTAACATTCCATTCCCCACCATAATAAACACTTTTCATCCTGAAGCCTCTCATAGTGTACTAAAATTCAACAATGGATCATGGTCCATTATCTCATGAGAAGAAGGGGCTGAAGGCCCAAAGGTTGATGTGATTTCTCTATTTAGTTATACTGTGCTTTAAATGATAAGGTAATCATAAAATCCTCAGGCCATCTTGAGCTCTACCCCTTGTAATGGTAATCTCACCTATGTAAATGTGAATAAATGCGCCAAATTATAAAGGACAATAGCCCTACAAACAAAAATGAAGGAATGAAGCTTGAAACCTTATAAAGGGAACTTACAAATTATATTGGGTATCACAAGGAAAATTAAGGGGTTTTGAATGCAAAAAGTACCTAGGAAAGGGTGTCTCAAGCTAACAAGTGCTCCCTCTACAAAATTTCTCATAGAAATGGATTCAATGACACCATAAGCCATGAATTAAGCCCTAAAAACAATATCACTATCATGCTTACTCTTGAAGGGTTTATTTATTTCCTTCTTCCCTCGAGACTTGTCCCTCTACTTGGGCTCTTTTGTTTCCTTTCTAGGTTGGTACACCTACTAGGGTTGCATGAAGGCCCTCCTATACTTAAACTTTCCAACTCACATGAGGTCTTGGGCTAGTGTGATACTTGAAGATGATATTGAGGTGAATTGTTTACATGGTTTATATTTGAAGGTACAACTTACTTTTCATTCTTTAAGGACTAATGTTTCTTCTGAACCTTAGATAATCTTGTATTATGATCTTCTTTGTTTTGGATGGCCCTGACATCGTTCTTTTAGGGACATCCTGGGCTTGTATTGAGGACATTTTCCTTTATTATAAGACCTTGGAATGTGTGATGTAGATAAGTGGGTCCTCTAGTGACTCACCACGCTAGAACAATATCTCTGACATCCTTGGAACCTTGAACTATGGACATATGGGATTGGTTTTAGTAGATTCAGTTGTGATGACACATAGATGGGTTGGAAGCCCATACAATAGGTAGGAAGCCCATACAATAGGTAGGAAGCCCATAGGCCAGGAAGAGTACCCCAGAGCTTATTTATCCACTAGACCAGGGATGTTTCAGTAGAGGGCAGCCATAGAACTTGGATAAATGAGATCAATATCCCTCTAGCGTGGCCATAGCACTTGAATCCTTGGCATTGGCCTTATTTTGATGATGACATCATCTTGTATGGTTTGACGGAGCTAGGGTTTTGTGGACACATGGGGTAATGATGATGGTTGGCATGAATTGGGGTGAGGAGACATCATTTTTTCCCACCTAACTCTTGGTAGGTGCCACGTGGCCATTGGAGGCCTTTTACATGCTTCAAAAGGCTTGACATCTCACACTTGTGTCTCATTTGTGATGTTTTTTACATTTATTACATTTTGTAAAGGATACATTAGGGGTCGGTCCCACTTCTAATTAAACATTGACATATTAGCTAGACAAAGCGCTAAGCCTAGGCTCATGTATAAAGGCTAGTATTCATTTTCATTTGGATCATCATCATTCCTCACCATTTGTAGCATAAAATTTTTAGTGATTCACTATTTCAACCTTCTTGGTCTTTCTCTCTCATGCACTATGCTTGGAAATCATCTCTTTTAGATGGCTTGATGATATTGGATGGATATTTCTTCAATTAGGGTTATGTTCTCTTGTCTTCTTGGATAAAGTAAGTAATTTTATACAATTTTAAGATATATTATTGATGTAAATGTTGAAATTTCTATTTTGTTGAAATCCTAAGAGAGGAACATAAGTGATTCTTCCTCTCACAAAGTTTTATTTATCCAAAATTTGTGAATTATCCTTGCTAGGGTTAGAATCCTAGAGCGCTAAAGTGCTATCAGTTTAGGATTTTGTCCCTAGACAACTAATATTTGACCTAGTTGATGCTACAAGAAGGGAGAAACAACATCTAGGACCCAAAATTTCCTACACCCTAGACGTCCTTCTCCTCAAAATGTAAATCCTAAGGCCCAAGTGTGCATGCACCTTAGGGTTTAGACTCTACCTCTTGGTTTCAATTAGATCAATCTTCAATCTTAGATGCATTTGGGACTCCGTAGCCCTAGAATGGTAAAGACACTAATCTAGAAGTAACTCATGTGGTGAAAGTAATTGATAAAACCCCCTTTTTCAAATATCTCAAGTATTTTACTAACTTTACAAACTCTAACCCTAGAAAACTTGCAATATTTCTTGTTGGTGTTATAAATGTTTTCTAAAAATATCTAAAATTACATTAATTTGCAGCATATACTCATCTAAATGTGGCTTAACTTGTTCATAAATAACCTCTAGAAATTGGATAATTTATGCTTAATGGATGCTTACTTTTCATGATAAATTGCTACATTTATGAGCACTTTATATTGTTGTTTTTGGAAAATACTTATTATTGTCATAATATTGGTTTATTTCTATGTTTTGAAACAACCAAGTGAAATCTAAATTTTCTAGTGTCTAAAGAGGTATTTGTTGCATACTTAATATTGGTAATTGTTATATATATGCAGCAAAGTGTTCTTGTTCCAAGCAGGTACAAAAAAATTTCTCACAACCTCTCTCCCCTTCCTATACCTAGACCAACCAATTTGTGATCAATACAGGGGGTGATATTCTTGGCTACTAAACTTGATATTTGATCCCTTGAGGTCTGTAACATCTCAGTTCTAGCCCTTATAAACTATAATGTATTATGTAAATATGACTTAGTCGGGTGAGCCGGTAAAGTTGAAAAGGGGCCAGAGTGCCTAGGAAATGTAACACTTCCTATACATTAATAAAATACATCGTTGGTTGTAAGACTGAAAAGGACGAAAGAGATAGGGGGGTATGATTCCATGAGAGAGAGGGCTTGAGGGGCTAAGTATTGTTATTATTATTTTATTTACCCATAATTGATTTTATGGAGAAGAGGGGGTTACATTAGCTTCTTGGGAGGGAGGCCATGTGGCTCTTGTCTTCATGTAATTATTTAAACATCCCTTGGGGTCTGTTTTGGGGTTGTTCTTCCCTTGGTTCATCCTTTTCTCATTGGTTCACTTGTTGTTCTTCCTCTTCACTCCCTACTGTGATTTTGTGTGCTCTTGGGCTGAGAATGGAAACAAATGGCAGGAAGAGGAGAGACAGTGTTGAATGGTTGTAATGATTTACTTTTCATTCCAGGAGGGAATGGATTCCTATGTGCATGAATTTGATGGAAGTTTAGATGGAACTGTCCACAACTGAGAGACCTTGTAATTTCCAGTAGGGATATTTCCTGACCAATAGCATTGGAGCCTTGGATAGAAATGGAACAACCTCAAGAACTGCATGGCAGAGAAAGGTGTTCATCTCTTGGGATTGTGCAGACTAAGGGGGAAAGAGAGATGGAAATTAGGATTGTTATGAGGTTGGGAAACCTAAGAGCTACTTAGACAACTATTGTGTATGTATACTTGGCCTAGGAACCATCCTTGTGGATTCATAGCCCTGACTAGGGGTGACCTGATGTTGAGAGTAAATGAACAACAACATCTATGGTTGGGAGGAACGTCCTTGGTCAACAACTAGTTGGTGAACGTTTACTTGCAAAGATAAGTGCTCTTTGTGTTTTATATTTAATGTATTCCATTGTGTATTTAATTATCTCTGAGATATGAATTCTAATGTGTCTGTCTATTGGTTATTTGTTGTGCATGGAACGTTGTTTATCTATTTTATGTTGTGGCATGGATCTTGTCTTATGCATGTGGTGTGCATGCTCCTAACATTGTTGAGAAACCCTTTTCCTTCGAATTAGAGATCAGAGAATTGAGTCTTAGGACTACAACATGCCTAGCCTATGGGTGGTTGGGTGTGTTGCAACATGCTTAAGTGGCGTAGCCCGACCTCTGGGTGGTCGGGTATGTTACAAGGTCACTAGGGAATCCTACCTTGTGGCAGACCTTCTTCGTCAGTGAAATGAGGGAAGATCCTACTTAGGTGACAATGGTATCTTCTTCCATTTTTACACAAGATTTTTCTATCTTGTGGTGGGAATTTACAAGTACAAATATTGCGATAACATTTTGACATAGTTTCCAGGGAGGTTTGAGTCATTCTCCTCTTGAGAAATATTTGGTAAAGTTATCTCGAAGCCCTTATCTTATAAGTTTACCTAGCGACTCCACTAAAGGTAGTTACCTCACCTCCCTTTCACCTTCCTTTCATGATCCTAGAGAAATCATCTGGCGACTCCACTAATACATTTTGAGTTGTTTGTTTCCCAAGTAATGGATTTATGGATTTCCACTAATGGTTTCCTTGTATTTATTTTGAAAGCATCCTTGGATAACCAAACAAGTTTAAGGAAGGATGGTTAGAGAACTTTCCAAGATTCAAAGTATTGGTTTATACTCATCTTAAAGTTCTTAAAATACATACAAGGAATGGAGGAACATAAAGATGTACAAATACAACGGTTTCTAGTCTCCCTATCATTTGATGCATAATATTGGATCAAATATTGTTGTAAACTAAAATCTATATCCTCTCTCATATATCTGATTAGAAAATTTCTTGAGTATGGGAACTCACAATCTCTGACATATGAGGACACTATTAAAGAACTCACAATACCAGTAAAGGGGAGGGGTTCTTCCTATATCTTCTTATAAGAGATATAAGGTAAGCACACCATGTCTGATAAGAATATTCTATTGGGATTATTCATCCTTGTGATGAAGAAAATAAGTTTATAGTTTCTCTATTTGTTGAAGATAAAGAGGAAAAGCAATGTGAATACTTCCCTCAAAGGTTGAAGGAATGTGTCAAAGAAAATACGAATATATGCAAGAAACTGGTCGATCATTTAAAACATATACACTTGATAATTGGGATTTTTTCATCAAGATGAGAAGATAACGACCTCATATTGGATAAATATGAGTGATGTCTTAAGGGTTCAATAGAGGAAGAGCTTAGTAAGGCATATTTCTGAGTAAATACATTGTGTTCCAACATACAAGAGAAATATGACCAACATTGGGTTTTATACAAGATATTGGAGTTGAATGTATATGGGAAAGAATGGAATGAATTGAAATAATATACAAAACTTGATGAAGTTCCCCTTCCAAATGATCAAGTGAATTATGAAGAATTTATTAATGAAGAACCTCCATATCTTGAGCATGCCTTGGATGAAGAAGATTACATGTTTGCAAGGAAAGGACCTAGAGAAGAATTTTAAAAAGAGGATTACCAACAACTTAAAGAGGAGCAAGAATTATTTCATGATTCCATTGAAGACAATGAATATTTGATTGAAGAACGAGAACCTGAAGAGGTGGATCATGAGGATGATCACGGAATGCATGAACTAGAACATGAGTTTCCTTGTGAATAGGCTGGAGAGAAACATCTTGATGAAACACACAATGTTGAAGACTTAACCCATGAAGAGTCTCCTCATGAAGATGAAGCATCGAAATGTTCTCCTCTATTTGATAAATTCATCGAAGCTTCCATTCCTTTTGCACATGAAGAAGAGAAAATTGTAATTTATACTCCTTTATGAGTTTTTGATGTTAGTTTATTCCAAGATTCAGAAACTGAAGAAGTAATAGAGGAACCAATGGATACATTAGACCCTTCATGCTATAATGAAAGTGATGATGCGATCAACGATATTGATGAGTTTATACATGTTGGGAGACATAAATGGGATGCCATTTGTTCTGGTCTTAACAAAGATCCCATTTATGACATTGAAGGTCATTCTCAATTGTTTCCCTTAGAACAACCATATGTGATTGCTAATGATTTATATGTTTGGCAACATGAAGATGACATGATTATAGATTTGTCCTGATTACCCAGGGATGACTTATTGCAATGTTCTCATGATGATTTCTAGTCATTTACTGAAGGGTTTGAGACATATCCTTTTGAGCACTTGGATTTACTATACAAAGAATATTTTCAACCACCATTGTGCTCTAACTTTGATGGGGGTAATGATGTGATCAACCCAGAGTAGGATTTTTGTGATGAGATTTTTCAACCTTTTCCTTTTTCATCTTGTTATTCTTCTATAGATATGGTTGGGAGTTTTCCTTATGGTAGTTATTTTCTTGTAGGGAAGAGTTGTTTTCAACTTATGGTTTATTGTATGCCTTTTCAATTTCACACAAAAGACCAACAAGCCATGTGTTGGGAGAATGTTTTTCTCTCTATGATCATTTTAATCTCTTACCTTGCACTCTCCCCTTCCATGGGAAACCTTAGAGTTTTCCTTAGGTTCCTTATCATCTCTTCTCGATCTTCAGGTGATGGCTTTATATTCGACGATCATTATATTCATTTGTATGATTCTTTTGGGCTTGTCCTAAGATGGATAGGGAAGGTTTGTGGCGATACTTTGTTACATGACTTTGTCCCTCCCTCCCACTTGCATGAGTTGGATTTTGTGACTAGTTATGGTATGATGTATGTCCCAACTCATGACCTGCTTGTACTTGACTTATCCTTATTTTGGTTTATGATGAAGCACAAGGGTAGAAATTCCGATACAATAATTGGATGGTTTCATTGGTCATATGATTATACCTAGCATTGCAACTAACAAAGATTAGTGTAGGTAGGGCATTTGCATCCTTATATGTTGCATCATTCATTCATGCTAGTATAGTCTTGCATATTTCTTGTATATATTGCATTCCATTTATATATAATACATGTTAGGAAATTGAAATTGATCATTGTATATTATTTCTTTTCATTTTGTATCTTAGGGAAAAAATTTCTTTTCAACATGGTTTTGTATTTATCACTAACTATGGTGGATCACATCCACCGACCGATACTTATAAAGTGTTTTTTTTTGTTTTAAGTAGTCGCATAATTATTGGTCTTGAACAACCAAATACTTTGAGGTTCTCATGTGATCTATGATGAACAAATGTCCCCATGTTGGAGCCAAATGTTATCCCCCATGCTTGGGGGTAATTTGAGGAGATCATGTCTCATGGCCAACAATTGATCTGAAAATCCTTAAATACCATATATATATATAGCAGCTAACTTGATTCAGAATTAATTCTTGATCTGGTGATTTGAAAAAAAATGATGGTGTGCTCTTTATCCAAAAACTCATAAATTGATGATTAATTTGCATATTATTGAGATGACACAACAAAAAATAAAAGAACTTAAATTACATATATGGATGACATATATTACTCAATATTCAAAGTCCCTTTAGATAGTATGGTTGTTCTTCATCTCAAAATGCCAATTACATTACAACATGGGATTACAAAAAAACAATTTAATGAATTCTCTCTAATTACGCTACTCAAAACAAGAAAATGAGTGCACCATTAGAATCCTTGTGAAATTCTAAAAAGTTTGAGTATAAAGTCGACCAAATTCTCAACTGGCTCAATTACACCCTCTTTACATGCCAAATTATGCGCTATGGTAAAATAGACTTCTAATCATAAAATAGACCTTAAATTCATACTCACAAAAAATCATGAAAAATGAGTATAAAGTTTCCTAGGTGCAACCATTATACCTCATGGCACGCATATCAAGACATGTCATACTTGGCCTTTTCTTGCATGCATTTTGATACATCTGTACCTTAGGTTCATTCAAACTCCTTGAGATATGTGCTTGCCTCGACCTCTCTATGACCTTGGGATGTATGCCATTAAATAGGTTGGGTCAGCGTCAAGCCTATACCCTCTCCCTATATGCATGAGAATTGTTTATCCATAGTTAAATATTATTAAATATATTAAGTCCTCTGTGGAGTGTCGATGGCACATTGGTAGGGAGTTTGGCATAATATTCATTGGGTCATAGGATCAAACCCCACCGACTACCATTTGTTGCATTTATTTTGTTATATGGTATATATATAGCATATTGGTTGGAAACTATTGAAACTTTGGATTATTCATTGGTATATAGTTGAAGCCTCCCGCAAATATAGCGTGAACATTTGGTAATCACATTGCATAAAATATAACCATGTAATATGGGTCAAGGGCTAGGCCCTCTGCCCTATTTATGTCCAACTATACCATACTTCAACTTTAAATAAAAATAAGACCATATACTTATTAAGTCTCATGTGTGCGACACAATGGTATTATAGGTTTGTTAAGATTAAGATTATAATAGGTCTAACAACTTAGTGATGATAACTCTACTCACTCTTCCATCTTACTGAAATGCTCTTATCCAATCAATTAGTGATGAAGCTTTTTCACTCTTCCATCTTGCTAAATATTTTGGAACTCAGCCTTGATCTTGGATCTTAGATTTAGGTATTATATCAGTGTACTTCCGTCTTCTTTCGAAATATGGCTCTGACTCTAGCCTCTGACACTGTCGCTAATAAAATATAGCTCTGATTCTAGCTCATAGATTCCCTAACAACAAAATTCCTATTCATCGAATCTTTTCAATACCCTAATCTTGTATTCAACATCCACTCCCATATCCTACTATTGAAGATATTCTATCTAGGACAATATGAAACCATGTCGAATGTTGATATATTCCTTTCCCTTTTAGACTCGTTGTTCCTGTACTATTGATGTATATGTAGGAGTATCTTAATGAATTCCCTGTTCATTACTCTCCTTCCTTGAAAACAACTTGTTCTGTACTATAACCATCTGTACATGAATTTATTCTATTCAAGGTATACATCCACACAAACATGACATAATATTTTAAATATGATTATAACATGCATCTTTATATGCCTCTTAAAAGAGTATTATTTTTCCTTTACCAACTCTAGAATTTTTTTCATTACTTTGATGCCCTTTCCACTTCCGATCTACATGTTCCAACTGTCTGCATCCTTCTGTTCCTTCACCTTCGGTGCTTCAGAATCAAGAATATTAAATCACACAATTCAATCCATATGTAGTCCTTTAGCTGATAACAAGACAATACAATTGTCTATACTATTTTTGAAAGTCTTAGAAATATTTGTAAGATCCCTCTCACTCTAAAACAAAGTGGTGATATAGAAATCCTTTTTGCAATATTCCTCTCACTTAGAATGCTATATAGAAATCCTTTTAATAAGATTCCTCTCACTTCTAACAATATGTAAGGTGGCTATCTAGAAATCCCTTTTAACGAGATTCCTTTCACTCTTAACATCATATAAGGTGGACATATAGAAACTCTCTTACACAATTCTTCTCACTCTTATCAACATATAAGGTGGAAATACAAAAATTTTACATAATTCCTCTCACTCTTATAATTTACAATGAGTGGCTTACAAGAATTCTAAACATACTTTAGGAGATATCTTCATATGCATATTACATTAACAAATATACATATTTACAATGAAATATTTTCTAATGGATATATTCATGGACTCATCCTCCCCTTAGTACTGGAAGGAATTTCATAGCTTCCTATCTCCAACAATGCCTTTGATGTTGATGTTGAATCTAACATTGAATCTGATGTTGAATCCAAGAAACCATTANAAATATTTTCTAATGGATATATTCATGGACTCATCCTCCCCTTAGTACTGGAAGGAATTTCATAGCTTCCTATCTCCAACAATGCCTTTGATGTTGATGTTGAATCTAACATTGAATCTGATGTTGAATCCAAGAAACCATTAGACAAGATTATAGGTATTCACAGTAACCTATATAACCTCTCCTTGTGAAAAGCATGCACTATTGTTGTGTCTGGAGTAGCTTCTCTTAAATACACAAGTAATTCTCCATTTTGGAATGAAACTACATAGCTTTCATATTCAAATGCAGAAACTGAGAGTACGTTTACCTTCAAATATATAACATATAACATATGTTCTATTCCCATAAATCGTCTCAACTCAAGATGGAATCTTACATATCCATACCCCTTTATTTATTGTCTAGTGTTGGTTCCATATCCTACATAAAAATCTATGTCAGACACTGAGAAATTCAAAAATAATGATCTCATCCTGATCATGTGGCAAGATGAACCACTATCCATGAACTATTCCTCGATGTATTCATATATCACTTTTCCAAGACCAACCATTAGGAAGTATTGTTTTTCAAGTCTTTCAGTAAGACTATTAACTTCATCATGTGGTGAGATGAACTACTATCCATGAACCATTCCTCGATTTCTTCATATATCGCTTTTCCAAGACCAACCATTAGGAAGTATTATTTTTCAAGTCTTTCTATAAGACTATTAACTTCATTTGGAGTTGTTGCTTGTCTTCTTGCAAGTGCCTTTAAATATTTCTTATTCTTCTTCGGACATAAGTGAAGGTAAAGTTTCCAAAACTTCTCGATCTGATGTCCACTCTTACCAAAATAAGATAAGCATATTGTTCCCATATTGGAACCATGATCCCTTATTATCATTCCCCCTTTTCCTTTGCTTTGAGAAATGTTATTTACCTTTAGCCTTCTTCTTGGAGGTATTTACTTGCACAAACTGTCTTCTTCAACATTTGTCCACATCATGGTTATTATTTCCATAGGAAGAACATGGATACATAGACCATTTACCAAATTTATCAGTGGAAAATGTAGTCATTTCCCCTTTAGCATGCACATATTTCTCTGGAGATGTCTTACACATGTTGTTGATGATTACAGTTGCGTGAGACATCCTCCATGACACATACTGAGTAAGACAGCCTGAGAGAAATCCCATGAGTTGGGTGTGCCCATGATATGGTTGTGTGGTTCCTTTCTGAGATGGAGAAGGAACATTGTGTGCCCCTATGTGGGGTGAGGAAGCCCATGAGTTGGGTGTGTGGTTCCTCTCTGAGGCGGAGATGGAATGTTGTGTACACCTGTGAGGGGTGAAGGAGCCCATGTGATGGGTTTACTATTATCCTATGTGTATAGAGTTGAGATGATACTCCAGATGATTCTCATTTGTAATGCAATGAGAAAGAATATCTGCTAAGTTGGACGTGCCTGTGGCTGAGCACAACTGAACATGTGAAATGCCATGAGCTGGGTGTATCATTCTAAGACAAAAATGAAATGATGTATTAGCCTCCTTTGAGAAAAGAGTTGAGATGATGAAATCCAGATGAACCTCATGTGTAACGCAGTGAGAAAGAATATTTGATGAGTTGGATGTGCCCGTGGATGAGCACAAGTGAACGTGATCCTAGTGGTTGAGCACTAGTGAGTGTGGTTCTCCTGTGAGACATAGTGAGATAGAGAGACATCCCTGTGGCTGAGCATAGATGGATGTGCCCCTAGTGGTTGAGCACTAGTGGGTGTATGATATCCCTTTCTATATTGTTCAAGAGTCATACTTACCTGTAACCCTATTTTTTATGTAAAGGGTATAGGTCGGCCCCACCATAATGTAAAAGATAATTAATATGGTAATTATTAATTATATTTCGATTTATTGAGGTCAGCCCTATTGTGTCAATAGACACATAATTTGATGTGACAAGTCTTATATAAATAAAGTTGAATTCCCATTGAGGAAACACACTTAACATTGTTTCATCTCATGATTTCAAAAGTTGTGGTCTGGAATTATGAGAATTACAACACCCTCTTGTGTGCTAGATTTGGTGATGGTGTGGGAGTTCTTTCTCTTGAAGAATATAACAACGGATTGGTTGGGTTTTCTTCCCTTGTTAAGCAGGGTTTCCCAATATAATTCTTGTGTTCTTGTGCATGGTTATTCTTCTTGTGATCTTGATTTGCTACAGTAGTTATGGTTCAAGTTAAAAGCTAAACAGAAAATTTAAATTAAATGCATGAGCCATAGCTCATTGAAAATTCAACCTGGTATCAGAGCACTACTTGAAGAATAATACTTGCACAAGTTTGAAGGAAGACTGTGGACACCTAAAGACAGCTAGACCCCACAGATGGTATGAAGGGTTGGACCTATCCTTAACTTTATGTGGTGAGATTTAGGACTGCCTCTACCTAAATTCTATTGGATGGAAAGGCATTGTTTGAGGGACAAGTCTCTAAGGATTCAACACTCAATTCAAACCTATAAAGGGCTGCCTCAACATATTTTGTAGGACCAAAGGATTAAATAAGAAATACAACAATATTAAAGGATCCAATTCAAATGAAGATTGTCCACACTAAATCTATCCGCCAACAATAAAAGAGACGTGGAGATTTACCCAATCGTTGAGCAGTAATGTGTGGACCATACAATGATATATTGGATGCTAGCATTGCATTTGAAATAAAACAATCTGCCATATTTTATCATAACCATGGGGAAGTCAAAGAAAGATAAGTCAAAGGAGCCCTAATCGCGGATTTAAAACCAAATTACAGACCTGTAGTATCCTTCGTTGTGTTCCTTTCTAAGGAAACAAAAAATTATAGACCTTCGTGGTTGTTGTTCTATTCTTTTTTCTTTAGACAGGTCTCTTTGAATAGGAAGGCCGAGTAATCCTCTGGCTAGAATTTTCTATTGTAGATAGCCTTAGAAGGAAATTTGAGTGTTATTTACAGATGGGCCACTCTGGATTTGGGATTGCCTTTATGTTCTTATGCATCCTATCCCAACACGCAAGTAAGTTTTAAATCAAAAGCAATATCTTTGTGCGTGAATTATTGACGCAACACACACTTGCAGGCATGCCCGCTCACAGGATATTCTCTTTCTCAGCCCGAAGAACTCTTAAATAGCTCTTCTATTTCCCTATCGGGAAATTTGCACCCATAGAAATCTCACGTGATCCCCTTTTTATGATCGGGAGATCGGACTTCGCGGTATTGCGAGGTCAATGGTCGAGCGGTAGTGTTTCGAATCCCTGAAACCCAATGCAAGTCAACGCTGACCATTCCTTTACCATGTCGGGACTTCTCCTGTCGTGATTTCAGCACTCGCGGTGTCAAGCAACTCAGTTCTTTGACTCCTGAACCCTGATACGCCGAAACTCTGACACACGTGCGAGTTGACTATTCAATCACCGCTTCACTCCATCGACATTTCAGAATTTGTGGTATCGCGAATCCTAATGCGAATGTTTTGGGACTTCACCCTATGAAACTCTGAAACTCGTGCCACCTATCCACATCACTAAACCTTGTGGCCCCACATTGTCCCTTTGTCGTTGGGATATCACGTTTCATAATTTCGCAATTCCCGCTACCAAATATTCGACTCTCCTCTCACGAAATCCCAATAGGCGATTCCGCGAGTGATCCAATGGTCCTGGATGACTTGGATCAATGGGTCTAACCCTCCTGAGCTTCGAACCTTGGGAGTACTCTGCTGTATCTCCCTTTCACCTTCTCGATATCTAACGACTCACGGGATGTTGTGAATCCTCCTCGAAGAATACCAACCATTCGTCTTTCCTTGGCGATTCCTGCGAATGACTATGTATTTCTCCGCGGAACTCATTCACCTGCATGCAAACTTGCGACGCTTCTTTCCAACCTCCAAGGAACAAATTCTCTGCCCTGTCCTTCAACAAATTCTAAGACCTTATCCCTCCTGAGTTTTTCCACGACTTTCAAGTCCTTCAGAAAACCTCTTGCATGCACTCCTTGCGGCAAACCTTCAACCACATCTAAGTGTTGAAGTCCCTCGACTCTGCACACACCTGTAGTAGCAGTCCTTCAATACTTCACTTAGGTTTACAACCCTGACTTCACTTGGCCTGTGCATTCCTTGCACGGCTCCTATGCCTGTCTGCACTTTGGGTGAATCAGAACAAAAGTTATCTCTATCTGAACCCTCTGTCAACGGACTCCTTGCGGACACTTCAACTACACTCCTTGCAGGAATTCGCTGGCTTAAATAGAGAAACAATTGAAACTCATTCCATCACCCTTTCAGACTTCAAACTCAAACATGAAATCATATACACAACATATAAAAGAAAATGTATAACAGGAAGAAACCATTCATGAGCATATCAACATCAATACACAGAGAACAAACACAAAACCATGAATTTGAATCAAACTCTTCTATTAATTCAAATATCTGTACATGGGTGTTCTTACAAAGCTCTCTACATGCTCTTGTTCTTCTTCCTCTGAATTCAATAATGCTACAATGCACAATGAGGGTGTCTATATCCCATTTCCCTCTTGCGCTCTACAACTGTCTAGTCTAGAATTAAATTCTATTTAACTGCATTAACTACTTTAAATTCCTCCTACCTACTAAAGGATGAGAGCAATCCGCTCAAGGTCCATTTACAATATACAAGTATGCCTCATTAAATATCCACATTAATGTTTGCGCATCAAATCCAAAGTGTTTTCAAAATTTGTGCTAGCTTATCCAGTTGTTTTTCGCTTCTGCGCTGGCTCGCTTGATGTGTTGGCGATGCTCCTGCATCATACTCCCTCGCTTGAAAACTTTCATGGGATCCTATCCATGAGCTCCTGCACGGTCTATCCATGCTTTTGTATTTCTGCTTCAGTCTCCCAGCTGGCGTCTTCAACTGGATGATTCTTCCATTTGAACAGATACTCGAAGTATTCTTTCCTTCTGGTCTTCTTACCAATTTGTTTGTCCAGTATGCACTCCATCTGCGGCTTCTCTACAACTAGCATCTGTCTTGTCCACTGGATCACTGGCTGCTCAGTACCAGTCTCTGTTTTCCCAGCTTTATATGGGTATAAATCCAAGATATTGAATATCGGAGAAATTCCGATCCCATCGGGTAATTCAATCTCATAAGCATTTTCCCCAAACTTCTTCAAGACCCTACATGGCCCGATTTTCTTCATCTTCAACTTATTGTATGTTCCTCTCGGGAACCTTTCTTTCCTTAGATGTACCAGAACCAGATCACCAACCTCAAACTAAAGTTGTCTTCTATGCTGATTGGCTCTGCATTTATATTCTTAGCTCGATTTCAGTAGTCACTCCTTCACATGGCTGTGAAGTTCTTTCATCGCCTCAGCAAAATTTTCTACGCTAGCGCTCCTAGTCCCAGTCTGCTCTGAATCCCTTAACTCAGAAATTCCTCTCGGCTGCATCCCATAGACAACCTGAAATGGACTTTTCCCTATACTCCGATTCACTGAGTCATTATACGCGAACTCTGCCTGTGGTAATATGCTATCCCACTAGCTATGGTGCTCTGTCACCAAGCTTCTCAGCAAGTCTCCCAGACTTTTGTTGACCACTTCCATCTGTCCATCCGTCTGAGGATGATACGCTGAACTAAACAACAAGTTAGTTCCCAGCTTCTTCCATAAGGTCCTCCAAAAATTCCCTATGAATTTCGTATCTCGATCCGAAACTATACTCTTCGGCAACCCATGAAGTCGAATGACCTCTTTGAAGAACAAATTTGCAATGTGAGTTGCATCACTGGTTTTCTGACATGCAATGAAGTGTGCCATATTGGAAAATCTATCCACTACTACAAAGATTGAATTAACACCTCTTTGTGTCCTTGGCAACCCCAATACAAAATCCATGCTAATCACATCCCACAACCTCTCTGGTATGGGCAATGGTTGATAGAACCCTGCATTCTGCTTCCTCCCCTTCGAATGCTGGCAAATCCTGCATCTATCCACAAATCTCTTGACATATGCTCGCATTCCCGACCAAAAATATGACTCATTCAGCTTTGCAAATGTCTTGTCATGGCCAAAATGTCCTGCCAATCCTCCACTGTGTTTCTCCTTCAACAGATTCTCCCTCATGGAGAATTTCGGAATACACAGTTGATTACCCTTAAACAGCAATCCTTCCTGGATCATATACTCTATCCATTGGCTCCAATCTCTGAGAACTGGATTCTCAGCTGCTTCATATGCTTCCTTGAAATCCTGATCATTGGTGTATATGTCTCTGAGATCATCAAAACCCAATGTTTTGAATCAGAACTCCTGCAATAGCAAACACTTCCTGCTCAAAGCATCCGCAACTTTGTTAGCAGTACCAGAAATATGTTTTATCACAAATGTGAAATTTTGCATATACTCAACCCATTTGACATGTTTCTGATTCAACTTCTCTTGTTGAGTCACAAACTACAGTGCATGGTTGTCACTGTACAAAACAAATTCCTTGGGTATCAAGTAATGCCTCCATTTCTTCAATGCCTGTATGATAGCATAAAATTCTTTATCATACATGGAGTACTTCAATTTCACTTCATTCATCTTCTCACTGAAGTATGCAATCGGCCTGTCATCTTGACTCAAGACTGCCCCTATCGCAAATTCGCTTGCATCGCATTTCACCTGAAATGTCTTTTGGAAATCCGGCAACACCAAAACTGGTTGTTCCATGATCTTCCATTTCAACAATTTGAAGCTCTTTTTGGCCTCTTCAGTCCAGTGAAAATATTTATGCTGCTTATTCACTATATCCATCATCACTGCGCTGATTCCACTAAAATTCTTGATGAGCTTTCGGTAGAAACTAGCTAATCCATGAAAACTTCTTACCTCAAAGATATTCTTCGGTGATGGACAATTATTGATCACTTTCACCTTATCTGGATCCATCCTCAACTCATTTTCCAAAATAACAAACCCCAAGTAAATGAGCTCTGTCTTCATAAACGAGGATTTCTTTATATTTATCAACAGCTTCTCCTGCTGCAACTTCTGCATCACTGTAGCCAAATGCTTCAAGTGCTCTGCTACTGTCTTACTGTAGATCAGTATGTCATCCAAATATACAATGACAAATTTTCTGATGAACTCCCTCAGGACTTCGTTCATCAACCTCATGAAGGTACTTGGTGCATTTTCTAAGACAAATAGCATAACAAGCCATTCATACAACCCCTCGTTTGTTTTGAATGTTATCTTCCATTCATCGCCTTCTCTCATGCGAATCTGGTGATATCCGCTTTTCAAATCAATCTTTGAAAAGTATTTTTATCCACTCAAGCAATCCATAAGATCATCCATCCTCGGCAATGGAAATCTGTACCTGATGTTTATCTTGTTAATTTCCCTTGAGTCAGTACACATCCTCCATCCTCCGTATTTCTTCGGACTGAGTATTGTTGGAACAACACATGGACTCAAGCTTTCCCTAACCAAACCTTTGTCCAATAACTCCTGGACCTGCCTTTTAACCTCTTCATTCTCTTGTGGCATCAATCTGTATGCGACTTTGTTTAGAAAACTAGCTCCTGGTATGAGATCAATATGATGACTCACACTCCTGATCGGTGGCAACAAACGAGGTAATTCGTCCACTATTATGTCAGCGAACTCTTCCAGCAGTTCCTGAACTTCATCTGGTAAATCATCCACTCTTGTGCTAGTTAGAACAATCCTCGATTTCCTGACCACAAAGAATTGCGGATCCTCCTTCTTATTAACCTCTGTAAGAAGTTCCTTCCCACTCATGAGAAGTACAGTGTTTCTTACTTCTAGTTTCACCTCCTTATCCTTTATTGGAAGCAACATGTGTGTCCTCCCATTCTTCTCCAGGGTGTATGTGTTCATTCTCCCATCATGAATCACATTCTTGTCATATTGCCATGGTCTACCCAACAATAGATGACAAACATCCATGGGAATAACATCACATAAGATCTTATCATTATATCCACCTATTTTGAATTCAACCAAGCATTGTTTAGTGACAGTTACCTGGTGTCCTTTTTGTAGCCATGAAACTCTGTATGTGCTTGGATGATCAGTCGTCTCCAGCTCCAGCTTCTCTACCAACTCCATATAAACAAGATTATCTGTGCTACCACTGTATACAATGACCTTTCATACCGTATCCTTGGTCTTGCAAGTAGTCCTGAAAAGTCTGGTCCACCTATGTGAAAACTTGCGACGCTTCTTGCAAACCTCCAAGGAACAACTTCTCTGTGCTGTCCTTCAAAAAATTCGAAGACCTTATCCCTCCTGAGTTTTTCCATGACTTTCAAGTCCTTCAGAAAACCTCTTGCATGCACTCCTTGCGGAAAACCTTCAACCACGTCTAAGTGTTGAAGTCCCTTGACTCTGCGCACACCTGTAGCAGTAGTCCTTCAATACTTCACTTAGGTTCGCAACCCTGACTTCACTCGGCCTGCACACTCCTTGCATGGCTCATGTGCCTATCTGCACTTTGGGTGAATGAGAACAAAAGTTATCTCTATCTGAACCCTCTGTCAACACACTCCTTGCGGACACTTCAACTGCACTCCTTGCAGGAATTCTCTGGCTCAAATAGAGAAACAATTGAAACTCATTCCATCACCCTTTCATACTTCAAAATCAAACATGAAATCATATACAAAGCATATAAAAGAAAATGTATAACAGGAAGCAAACATTCATGAGCATATCAACATCAATACACAGAGAATAGACACAAAACCATGAATTTGAATCAAACTCTTCTATTAATTCAAATATCTGTACATGGGTGTTCTTACACAACTCTCTGCATGCTCTTGTTCTTCTTCCTCTGATTTCAATAATTCTACAATGCACAATGAGGGTGTCTATATCCTGTTTCCCTCTTGCGCTCTACAGCTGTCTAGTCTAGAATTAAATTCTATCTAACTGCATTAACTACTTTAAATGCCTCCTACCTACTAAAGGATGAGAGCAATCCGCTCAAGGTCCATTTACAATATACAAGTGCACCTCATTAAATATCCACATTAATGTTCATGCATCAAATCCAAAGTGTTTTCAAAATTTGTGTTGGCTTGTCCAGCTGTCTTCCGCTTCCGCGCTGGCTCACTTGATGTGTTGGCGATGCTCCTGCATCAATTATCATCAAAACAAAAAGAATATAAATGTTTTGGTGGGGGAGTCTAAGACCTTGTTTACTAGTATGCTAAATTTTGCATGTAGAGCTAAAGTTGGAGGCATGATGGCATATTCATCCATGCAACATCGGGACAGTAAATTAGCTAACCGTGCACCTACATCAGTTGTCGAAAATGGTGGTTTACAGACACATATATCTATAGCTTCTCCAGGGAAAGATACAATCCTAGCATTGGATTTACAAACTAGTGTTGTAACTGTGATGATATCCTCATCTCTGAAACATGATGACAGTAAATTACCTGGTTGTGCACCAGTACTTGTTAAATAATATGATGGTCGTCAGGCAACACATAAATTATCTAATTCTATGGGTTCTCCTAGGAAATATGCAATTCCAAACATGAACATGCCTTGCAGATTTGAAGAGAACTGTTTGTGTAATGAATCCAAAGTTATGTGGCGGGAAAAGACTATGTTTGTGAGTGAATATTTTCCTGATGAATACTTGTCTCACGAATCAAGCAATGGGAAACTCGTTTCTTCATATGAAAGGAAAATTGAAGAACATAGTTCAAATCTTAGTTAAGTGGGGTCGGTTCTAAATGAAAAATCTAAAAGTACATCTTGTAGTCAACCCCTGAAAGAAGGTGCACCTCATTTTGGTCATGGAAAAACAACATCCACCTGTCCGAAGAAATTTCTTGTAGGTTTACCTTTGATTAGAACTGCAGATGATCAAAGCAAGTTGAATCCTGAAGCTAGCATCAGTGTACGGGATTCAACTTCATCCAATGATGTTGACTATATCCTTCTCAACGATGATGAAGAGAACACTCAAAGGGATATTCTCTCGGCTACAAAAGTGGAAGTCATGCTTGATCATCAAAAAGAAGGAATTATTGTAAATGCATACAACTCTGGTAGGAAATCTGTTGGTAATCTACCAGCAGAAAAGGTTTATCAAGCAACCATACATGATGCATATAGAATTATAGGATAGAAGGTTGAAAGAATGGAGGTTTCCATGCATGGAAGAGAACAACATGTTATTTTAGAACCAGAAAACTTGTCAAAGAAAAGGATCACTTGATTTCTATAAGAATATCTTTGTACTGTAGTTATTGTTCAAAACTCATGACTTGGACCATTATCCATGGTACGTGAACCCATTTGTGTTGGTTGATTATTATCCTAGTACATGAGGTCATTTTGATTGGTATCCCTATGGGAGGTCATCTTGGTTATTATCGTAGTACAGGAGGGCAACAAAGTTCAGTAGAAGAAGTATAGGACCTGAGAAGACATGGGATGTCTCCAGGTTAACAACATTGGAAAAAGAAGATGTCTATCCTTCAGACTTCACAAGGAGTCACTTGACTCAGAGGGAGTCAAAATAATTGAGAAGAAGGAAGAGACAGTATCTTCTCCCACTTCAACAATTCAGAGGAAGACAACCATTGTTCCAGTTGATCCAGTTTCTCCAGTTGATATCCCCAGGGATATTGTAGTAGGCCATAAAAGGCTTGTCTGGGCTTGAAAAAATCTGCAAGAGGTAGAAATACATTCAGCTAATGGAAGTGTTGAGAAATAAAAAAATGAGACTTGTAGCTAGAGGATTCTCACAAGCAGAGGGAGTAAACTATGATGGGACATATTGACTCAGTAGCCCGATGCACTTCCATCTGTACTACCATACATGAGTTGGAAACTGCATCAGATAGATGGATTCTTGATGAAGTTTAGGTTTCAGCAAGATTGTTGTTGATACAAACCTATACTATTACATTGTTGGTGACAAGAGCCTGATTTTGATGACTTATTCAAGAAGTTGTGTTGTTACAAGAAATATTTGAATTTTGATTTCGAGATGAAGGATCTGGGTATGATGCACTACTTCTTGGGATAAGAAGTATGCCAGAGGACCAATGAGACTTTTCCTAACTCAAGGAAAATATACAGTGGGGATATTAAAGAAGTTTAGTATGACAGAATGCAAATCCATGTCTACACCAATGGTGATGGATTTGACGAAAAATAAATGATGATGATTCAGATGTGAATGATCCGCATGTGCACCGACAACTGATTGAATCATTGATTTATCTAGTTAAAACCAAACTTGATAAATTCTAAGCAACAAATGTGCTTAGTCAATCCATGAGTCAACCGAGACAGATTCACTGGATAACAGTAAAGCATGTATTGAGATATATGTGAAGCACTATTGGATATGGCTTGAGATATGCCTCCAGTGTGAACTTGAGTTTGCAGGGATATGCTGAAACCGATTGAGCAAAGAGTACAATGGACCGGAAGAGCACATCCAGTTGTTGTTTTACCTTGGAGTTGACCATAGTTTCTTGGTATAGTAAGAAACAAAGCTCTCTAGCCTTGAGTACCGCAAAAGCATATTATATAGCATTGAGTGTGGCAGTCTGCGAAGTAGTGTGGATTTACAAGATTATGATAGATCTATTTGATCATGATATTGATCCTATTATTATTTGTGATAACCAGAGATGTGTGAAGCTCTCTGAGAGCCCTGTGTTCCATGATATATTGAAACGCACTGAGATAAAATATCATTATATCATAGACATGTTACAAAGGAAAGAAGTACACGTGCAGTACCTTCCTACACATGAGCAGATTTCATATATATTCACCAAACTGCTTGCCAATACAAAGTTCAAGTAATTTTTTGAGAAATTGGCTTGGTGAAGATTACTTATCTAGCTGAGAGGGAGTGTTGATGACTACATCCAAGATGAAGTTTGAGTACTTCCATATGATATTTTTCCTGATGGAGAATTCCTCCCTAGCTTAGAGGGAGTGTTCATGATTACAACTATGTGAGACATCCTCCAGAACATAGACTAAGTAAGACAACCTGAGAGAAAGCCCATGAGTTGGGTGTGACCATGAGATGGGTGTGTGGTTCCTCTCTGAGATGGAGAAGGAACATTGTGCACCGCTGTGTGGGGTGAGGAAACCCATGAGTTGGGTGTGTGGTTCCTCTCTGAGACGGAGATGGAATGTTGTGTACCCCTATGAGGGGTGAAGGAGAACATGTGATGGGTTTAATGTTATCCTATGTGTAGAGAGTTGAGATGATAGTCTAGATTATTCTCCTATGTAATGCAGTGAGAAAGAAGATCTACTGAGTTGGCAATGCTTGTAAATGAGAACAAGTGAACGTGTGAAATCCCATGAGTTGGGTGCATCATTTTGAAACAAATATGAAACAATGTATTAGCCTCCACTGAGAAGTGAGTTGAGATGATGAACTCCATATGCAAGATACCAGATATAATAAATATGCAGAACAGAAATAAAATGCTAGAAATGACAGAATAACAGTAATATATCCAGCATAATCTCCACAATAACACATAAATGATATAAGAATAACAACAAAAATAACACTTTGATTTAGAAAGCAATGTTCACAGGCCTCTTTGAGGGGGAAACCTCCAATCGAATAGTGCTCTATTACAATAATATCCAAGCTAGGGTTTTCATACCCTCGACCCTTATTTATACTAAATATTTCTATCAAGAGAAGCATCTAGACGAAGATCCTTCTAGAAGCGGAAGCTTCTATCAGGTCTTCTTACATCTGCCTTATTCTATTTTATTGAAAGGCCTTATTAATATTGACCTTTATTACATCCGAATATATTGATCTACCTATGTGCAAGTTAGGACCCTAACATGTCCGCCCCCTTAAAAACAACCTTGTCCTCAAGGCTTGAGATGAGGAAACTGCTGCAAAATGGTAGCTGGTTCCCAAGTGGCATCTACTGGATTTGTATCTTTCCACTGAACTAGCACTTCCTTGATAGTTCTCTGATGTAGGCGATGCTCACGCTGGTCCAAAAATACTTCTGGCTGTAGCCAAATGGATCCTTCTTCAGCTAACTCAGGAGGGTTGGTTTGAATTTGGCACCTAGTTCCAATCACCTTCTTTAAGCATGAAACATGGAAAACTGGATGTAGCTTCAACTGACTAGGTAGAGCTAACTGATATATGACTTGTCCCACATGCTTGAGAACTGTATAAGTACCATAAAATTTGGGCGCTAGCTTCTGACAATGCTCGGCCTTGAGGGAAGTTTCCTTGTATGGTTGCAGTCATAGAAACACCTGATCCCCTTCTGCAAATTGACGTTCAGAGCGACCTTGATCTACTTGTTGCTTCATGTGATTTTGTGCCATGACCAAGTTCTCTTTAAGGGTATGAAGAATATCCTCTCGAACTGTAAGTGTTTGGTAAACTGCATGGACCTTCAAGGTACCCGGTAAGTATGAGAGAACTGAAGGTGGCTTCTGTCCATATACCCCTTCAAAAGGATATACCGCTTCAAAAGGAGTCATGTGAATAGCTGTATGGTAGGAAGTGTTGTACCACCATTTGGCTAGGGGTAGCCATTAAGCCCACTAATGTTTTTTTTCAAAGGCAAAACACCTCAGATATGTTTCCAAACACTTGTTGACAACTTCTGTTTGACCATCAGTCTAGGGATGATAAGTTGTGTTGAGATGCAATTGGGTTCCCTGGAGCTTAAACAGTTCTTTCCAAAAATTGCTTGTGAAAGTTGGGTCACGATCAGAAACAATAGAGTGTGACTTGCCATGAAGCTTGAAGACCTAGTCCATGAAAAGATGAGCCACTGTGGATGCAGTAAATGGGTGTTGAAGAGTGCAAAAATGAGAATACTTGGAAAGACGATCCACAACCACCATTATGACTGATTTATTCCCTGATTTGGGTAAGATGGTAATAAAGTCCATAGAGATATCCTTCCAAATAGATGGTGGAATTGGAAGCGATTGTAGTGTGCCCAAAAAATTGACTGTTTCTCCCTTGTTGTGTTGACACACCTCACATTCAGCGACAACATTACGAATTTCCTGTTTCATGCCATCCCAGAAAAAAGAACGTTTGACTCTGTCATATTTTTTGGTGAACCCTGAGTGCCCCGTTGTGGGTGTAGCATGAAGCTCAGAAAGTACCGTGGATTTAAGATTTGATTGTTTACTTAAATACAAATTGCCTTTGTATCGAAGCTCATCCTGGAGCCAAGAGAACCTTGGGGGAGCCTGAGCCTTGGTCTACAATTGTTGGATTAGATGCAAACTTTTGGGATCTTGAAGCCATTCCTAGCGCACATCTTGGAGCCAATCGGGTACAATGAAGGAAAGAGAAAAAAGGGATCCTTCTTCTTCATATTTTTGGGATAGTGCATCTGCCACTACATTGCCTTTTCCCTTCTTGTAAATGATCTCATAATCATAACCAAAGAGCTTAGTCATCCATTTTTGTTTCTCCTGGGAGGAAATGCGTTGTTCCAGAAAGTACTTGAGGCTTTGATGGTCGGTGTTTATTTGGAAGCGTTTCCCCAAGAGATAAAGGTGCCACAGATCAACAACATGCAGAATAGCCAACATTTCCTTTTCATAAATGGGTTTGCCCAGATTCCTTTCAGACAGTTGCTTGCTGGTGAAGGCCAAAGGTCGACCCTCTTGCATAAGGACAATGCTAATTCCTTTCCCTAAGGCATCAAATTCCAACACAAAGGTCTTTGTGAAATCAGGAAGGGATAGAACTAGAGTGGTGCACATGGCCATCTTCAAGATTTGAAAAGCTTGAGCAGCGGCTGAAGTCCAAGTGAAAGAGTTCTTTTTGAGGAGAGCAGTGAGAGGTGCTGCAATCTTTCTGTAGTTCTTAACAAACTTGCGATAATACCCTGTTAAGCCCAGAAATCCACGTAATCTTTTGAGAGTCTTTGGGTGCGTCCAATCTTGCATAGCTTCAACATTTTTTGGATCCACCCTGACGCCATCCTTGCCAACCAGATGACCCAAGTATTCTACTTCTGAGGCACCAAAAGCACATTTAGACTTTTTCAGGAAAAGTTGGTGTCGAGAGAGAAGATGGAGAACTTGATCCACATGAGTAAGATGGTATGTCCAGGTTTTTCTATAGATGAGGATATCAACAAAGAAAACTAAGAAAAAATGATGGAGAAAGCGATGGAAGACATGATTTATGAGGCTTTGGAAGGTGGAGGGGGCATTACACAAGCCAAAGGGCATGACAAAAAACTCATAGTGTCTCTCATGAGTGAGAAAGGTCATCTTGGGAATGTCTGCCTCTTTCATACGTATCTGGTGATAGCTCAAGTGAAGATCAAGTTTAGTAAAGAATTGGGTGCCACTCAATTCATCCAAGAGGTCATCAATGACAGGAATGGGAAATTTGTCTTTAATGGTCAATTTGTTGAGGGCACAAAAGTCAAGAAACATTCTCCAAGAATCTTCTTTCTTCAGGACCATGACTACAGGAGAAGAGTAAGGGCTCGTACTAGGGCAGAGAATGCCTTCATTAAGGAGTTCCTAGACCATTTTATCAATTTCATTTTTTTGTGAGAAGGGGTGGCAATATGGATGGATATTGGGAGGAAGGATTCTGGGTACAAAGGGAATGGAATGATCATGAACACCGTAGGAAGGAGGGAGGCCTTGGGGAGTGGAAAATACCATGTGATGTTTATAAAGGAGAGCTTGGAGGTCATGCGGCACCGGGGGTGTCTTTGTTGCTTGAATGGCATGGAGTTGGGCAATGACACTAGAATGACCTTTTTTTAGCAGCTTTTCCATGCGATGGGAACTAATGACCTCAGGTGAACCAGCAATGATGCCTTGGAATTTATATTGGTGGCCTTCCTGGTCAAATTGCATGGTTAATGCCTTAAAATCCATGAGAATGGGACCCAAACTTCTTATCCAGTCTGCATCCAACACAATGTCACAACCACCCATGTCAATAGCAAACATATGGGATTTTAGGTGGTAGTCACCGATTTGGAGACGCACATTTTCACAGTGCCCTCCACATTTCATGGAACCACCATTGGCAATCATGATTTGGAAATTGTTGATAGCATGGATGTAGCAATGAGTTTCTTGGGCAATGCAGCGATGAATAAAATTATGGGTGCTTCCACTATCAACCAGAATGATGACCTTCCGATGCTTGATGTAACCGATTAACTTGAGGGTTTGGGGAGTGGAAAAGCCAGTGAGAGCATTGAGGGAAATGACGGGTTCTACTTCGGGAGGGTCTGAGGGAGGGGCTATGTCAGTGATTTCAGGTGACTCAGACACATGGGGAGTTTCAACATCCTCTTCTGAAATATCCTCAAAAATGGCCATAAAAATCTTTTGTTCTTTACACTTGTTGCCCGGGAAATATTTGTCATCACAATTATAAAAAAGGCCTTTGAGTTGGCATTCAGCCATTTCATCCTTGGTCAATTTTTGGATTTTTAATGGGGTGGAGGGAGTAGTGGGAGTGACGGGTTTAGAGTGAGGGATAAAGAAGGATTTCCGGTTTTGAGATGATACAACCTATTGTGTTTCTTTATCTCTTTTAGTATCCTCCACCCAAGTCAAGGGTCGAGCCATGAGGACATGAGCCCTAATCTCCTCCTTGAGGCCACTAATAAAACATTCTCGAAGGAAAGCATTAGTCATGCCCTCTATTCGAAAATCCAGGCACTCAAAGGCATCTATGAATTCTTCTATTGTTCTGGATTGTTTCAACTTTGTCAAACAACCCAAATGTTTGGTGTCCATGTCAAAGCGTTTATAAATCTCAATCACAAATTGGGTCCAAGCTATATACCCTTGACAGGAAGTTTTTCTCCATTTCCACCATTGCCAACGTTCTTGGTCTAGATGGAGAACACCATACCAGAGTTTGGCCAAGTCATATGTAATGCCATATAAAGAGAAATAATGTTCCATTTGGGTTACCCAACCAGTGGGGTCCGAGCCATCAAATTTGGTCACATCCACTCGTGGAAGGCGTATTTCACGTTGAAAGTGATGGGACTGAAAGGTATGGGAATGGGAGGAAGTTTTGCCTTCATTCTTTGGAGGTGCTTTAGAGAAATGGTCATCTATAGGGATCTTCAGTTTGGTGCAGAGTGATGCAAAGACAAATTCAAGCTGGGTGGTCGGTTCTTGTTTGGCTTCCTCCATTGAGGACTACATGGTTGTATTTATGGTAGCATTGATGGATGAATCGATGGAGGCAACAGTAGCACTGAGTTGTTTCACTTCTTTTTGGGTTTCTAGGAAACCAGATTGCATGGTGTTGAAGTGAGCTTCTAGGTCTTGGCTATAGGTATGGGCCATGAGGATGGGTGAACTGAAAAGGGGTAGGTGGGGTCCAGATTTTTTCTGAAAAATGATATGGATGAATGAGATAAGGGCGGAGAGATGAATCCAATGGAATAGGTCTCAAATAGTGGTGAAACAAATTCCAGACTATTTTTTTTACACCTGCGGAGTTATACTCCGGTCTAACCAATACTGCAGTGATGAAATCCCCAAATGCTTAACCAGAAAGAGATGTGTATTTACTTGGCAACCCGAACACAGTTGCGTGGCAATAGATCTGGTATGTTTTTAATTTGTTAATGTTTCTGTCCCCCAAGAGTTAGGTATTCAAGGGTTCTACAGACAAGGGTTTGCCCTATGCTATAGCTCTCTGATATACGTGCGGGGTCCAATAGTAGTACTCGGCCCAATATTTCAGGGCACTAACTAAGGAGGATATACCATACCCTTAGCCGTACTACCCAACTACACAAGTACTAGAGAGTATATTCTTGAGTGTTGTTCTCAGTGACACTATAGTAGTCCAGCGGTCGATAGGTTTATCTAAAGAGGGCTTCAGGAAATCTAGGCAGATTTGTACATAGGTGTTGTCTGATGCGCTATCGCTCGAAGGGGTATCAACAGGGGTTACAAGGGTGGCCAACAAATGTGCACTTAATAACCACTTGTATTTCCTACATGTATGAATCCCTCAACCGTGGGTTTATGCACGTAACAACAGATCTTTGTGGTTTAAAGATGCTAGAATACGTCTCTACCCTGCAAAAAAAAATTCCCATAATTTTTGCCAAGGAAAGTGCTCTGATACCACTTGCAAGATACCATATATAATAAATATGCAGAACAGAAATAAAATGCTAGAAATGGCAGAATAACAGTAATATATCCAGCATAATCTCCACAATAACACAGAAATGATATAAGAACAATAACAGAAATAACACTTTGATTCAGAAAGCAATGTTCACAGGCCTCTTCGACGGGGAAACCTCCAGTCGAGAAACGCTCTGTTACAATAATCTCCAACCTAGGGTTTTCATACCCTCGACCCTTATTTATACTAAATATGTCTATCAAGAGAAGCATCTAGAGGAAGATCCTTCTAGAAGCGGAAGCTTCTATTAGGTCTTCTTACATCCACCTTATTCTATTTTATTGAAAGGCCTTATTAATATTGACCTTTATTACATCCGAATATATTGATCTACCTATGTGCGGGTTAGGACCCTAACACCAGATGACTCTCCTATGTAACACAGTGAGAAAGATGATCTATTGATTTCGACGTGCCTGTAGATGAGCACTAGTGAGTGTGGTTCTCTAGTGAGATGCAGTGAAATAGAGAGACATCCCTGTCACTAAACACAGATGGATGTGCCCCTAGTGGATGAGCACTAGTGGGTGTATGAGATCCCTTGCTATATTTATAAAAATTCAGACTTACCTGTAACCTTATTTGTTATGTAAAGGGTACAGGTCAGCCCCACCATAGTGTAAACCATAATTTATATGGTAATTATTAATTATATTTTGATTTATTGAGGTTGACCCTATTGTGCCAATAGACATGTCATTCGATGTAACAAGTATTATATAAATAAAGGTGAATCCCCATTGAGGAAACACACTTAACATTGTGGCATCTCATTATTTCAGAAGTTGTGGTCTAAAATTATGAAAATTACAACACCCTCTTGTGTGCTAGATTTGGTGATGGTGTGGGAGGCCTTTCTCTTGAAGAATATAGCAAGGGATTGGCTTGGTTTTCTTCCCTTATTGAGAAGGGTTTCCTAGGATACTTCTTTTGTGTTTGTGAATGGTTTTTTTCTTTTGATCTTGGTTTGTTGCAGTAGTTATGGTTAAACTTAAAAGATAAACAAAAAATTTAAATTAAATGCATGAGCCATAGCTCAATGAAAATTCAACACATGTTACCTTTCTTTGGACTGGAAGGTAAGAATAACTATTTATGAAGGAATTCTTCATCTAAAGTTCTCCTTTCTTCATATATCCTCAAGCATTCTCCATCTTGACAGGAAAATGAATAATATGAGGAGTCATCTTTCTCGATCGTGCCTTTTGAAAGAGGTAGTCCCTTTTGCATTCGAGTCTTTACATTCTCATCCTACAAATCTTCATGGATTGATGTTGATGGTGCCAATACTTGATTTTTTATCTACAACTTTCTTTCCAACTCATGAAAAATACCCTTATGGAATTCCTCATGACATATCAGTCGATATTGCAACTTATGTTTCTCTTCCTCAAGAGCTTGCAAGTGTATCATTAACTCAAAATTCTCCTTTTGGATCGATCGATTAATGTTCTTCTGCAACGTCAAATTCATGACATATTTACTCATTTTTTCCTCTTGATAAGAGCCTTGAAAATATTCACCAACCAAACTCTTGGATCTCATCACATTAACAACTTGCAAATTCGTGTCAAAAATCGCTCTGATACTAACTTGATCTGAATTTTTTTTTAATACCATTTATGTATTCAAATACACACACACACACACACACACACATATATAACTTGATTCAAAATTAACTCTTGATCGTATTGAGGTGATTTGTAGAAAATTGATGTTGTGCTCTTTATCCAAAAACTCATATAGTGATGATTAATTTGCATATTTTTTAGATGACGCAATAGAAAATAAAAGAACTCAAATTACATATATGGATGAAATATATTGCTTCATCTTCAAAGTCCATTTATATAGTATGATTGTTATTCATCGTCTCAAAATACCAAATTACATTACAACATGGGCTTACAAAAATCCAATTTAATGAACTCTCTCTAATTCCACTACTCAAAACAAGAAAATGAGTTCACCATTAGAATCCTTGCGAAATTATGAGAAGGTTGAGTATAAGGTCGACCAAAATCCAAATCTGCTCAATTACACCCTCTATACACACCAAACGATGCACTATTCCGCTCATTAATGGAAATTTGGTCTAAGACTTTTACAAATGACCTATGATCATAAAATAGACTTCAAATTCATACTTGTGAAAAATCGTGAAAAATGGGTATAAGTTGCTTAGGTGTTGTCATTATACCTCATGGCGTGCACATCGAGAAACACCATACTTGGCCTTTTCTTGCACAAATTTTGAGACATACGTACCTCGGGATCCATACCACCTCCTCAAAATCTGTGCCCACATCGACCTCTATCTAACCTTGGGATGTGTTCCATTAAATAGGTTGGGTCGAGGTTAGTCCCGTACACACTCCCTATATGCTTGGGTGTTGTTTATCCATAATTAAATATTATTAACTATATTAAGTCCTCCATGGAGTGAAGATGGTGCATTGGTAGGGACATTAGAATAATATTCGGTGAGTCGGGGGATAAAACCCCACCGACTACTATTTGTTGCATTTATTGTGTTATATGGTATATATATATATATATCATATTGGTTGGAAACCACCCAAACATTGGGTTATCTGTTGGTATATAGTTTAAACCTCCTATGAATATAGTGCAAACATTTGTTGGTCATATTGAATAACATATAGCCATGGAATACGGGTCGAGGGCTAGGCCCTCGACCCTATTTCCGTTCAACTATACCATACTTCAACCTTAAATAAAAATAAGACCATATAATTGTTAAGTCTCATGTGTGAGATGCAATGGCAGTGGAGGTTTGTTAATATTATAGAAGGTTGCAGGTTCGACCCCCACTAACTCCTATAATTTTGGTTAAAACTAACCCTAATAGTTTAATGAGGGACTGCCACGTGGTAGTCTCTCATTGGCTCCCTTGTGCCATGTGTCAAAACATTACTGGTCCACTCGGACTGTACGACCTGCTAATTCACCTTTCCAAATGGATATGCCACATCACCTGTACAACTTGTACAACTTGTGCCATGTGTCACCCTTGCAGTAGTGACATGTTTCACCTTGACCCTTTGACATTTTCCTTTTTTCCCTAGTTTGACTTGAACTTTGACTAGCCATAATGTTTGCATACGAACTCCATTTGAGGCGATTTTTGTGCCATTGGAAAGTTATCGCCAAAGTATATACATTGATGGCATTCTTGAGAGATTTTTGGATATTTTAATTTTGATATTTTATGGATCATCTTGGACATCTATGAGCACTTCATATCCTCCTAGACCTCTATGAACATTCTTGGATCCTCTTGGATATCTATTAGAATTATTGGGTCCTCCTGGATTGACAATGGAGAACATCAACCTAACCATGATGATGATCAACATGTACATAGATGGTATCCCAACAACCCACCTCAATCACCTTTACAACTATAGGTTGACCAAGGCTCATCACATCCAAGAAACGTAGTGTATGGGAGATGGTAATCCAACTTTACTATGAAGTATGTTAGTCCTTCTTTCATGCAAAGTGTTGTGATTAATTTTTTGGGCATGTGGATGAGCATCTTTGGTTGGAGAATGGATCATTGTCTTGGGAAATTATTCATGTTGTGTTGTTTCACCTTAGTGTTCAACTTCTATGCCCTAGTCTCATTTTGTCACCACCCACGTAAAATTTGTACTATTGGGGGGGCCTCACAAGGGTAACATTCTATTCCCCACCATACTTAACACATTTCATCCTGGAGCCTCTCATAGTGTACTAAACTTTGACAATGGATCATGGTCTATTCTCTCATAAGAAAAAGGGGATAAAGGCCCATAGGTTGATTCAACTGCTCTATTTATCTATGTTATGCTATAAATGATAAGGCCACCACAAAATATTCATGACAGCTTGAGATCTACCCTCTCTAATAGTAGTCACCCCATGTCTAGATGCAAATGAATGCACCAAATTATAAAGGACAATATCCCATTAAATAAATAAAGGAATGAAGCTTGAAACTTTATAAAGGGGACTTGAAAATGATGATTGGGTATCAAAAGGACAATTAAGGGGTTTATAATGAAAAAATTATCAAGGAAAGGGTATCTCATGCCATAAATCGTTCCCTCTACAAATGCGCTCATAGAAATGGATTCAATGAAACCATAAGACATGAAATAAGCCTTAAAAACCATCTCACTATCAAACTTACTCTTGAAGGGTTTATTTCTTTCCTAATTCCCTCGGGACCTATCCCTCTACCTAGGTTCTTTTGTTTCATGTCTAGGTTGGCACACCTAATAGGGTTAGATAAAGTCCCTCCCATAATTAAACTTGCCAACTCACATGAGGTCTTGGTTTGGTGTGATGCTTGAAGGGGATACTGAGGTGAATGATTTACATGGATTATATCTTAAGTTACAACTTACTTTGCATGCTTTAATGACTAATGTTTCTTATGAACCTTGGCTAACATTATCTTATACTCTTATTTGTTTTGGATGGCCCCAATATGGTTCTTTGAGGGGCACCTAGGCTTGTACCCAGGATGTTGTTCCTTTATTACATGACCTTGGCACATGTGATGGAGAGAAGTGGGTTTTTCAGTGACTCACCACCCTCAAACATCATCTCTCACATCCTTGGGACCTTGAACAATGGAAAAATGGGCTTGGTTTGAGAAAATTTAGTCATGATGGCACACATGTACAGATGGGATGGAAGCCCATAGGATGGGTAGAGTACCCCAAATATTATTTATCCAAAGTACTAATGATGTTGTAGAAACAGACAACCAAAGAACTTGCAGAAAAGAGATGCAACTCCCTCTAGCCTAGACACAACATGTGGATCCTAGACATTCACCCTATTTTGATGATGATGACATCTTCTAGGGTTTTATGGAGCTATTATTTGGTGGACACCTAGGGTACAGATGATGGTTAACATGAATTAGGGCGAGGAGAGACCTCATTTTTCCCACCTCACTCTTGATTTGTGACATGTTACCTTTGGAGTCCTTTTCCATGCCTAAAAAGGCTTGACATCTAACATGTGTGGCTCATTTACGCTGCCTTTTGCATTTATTACATTTTGTAAAAGATAAATGATGGGTCAACCCCACTTATAATTAAACATTTACATGTTATGTGGACAGAGTGATAATCCTAGCCTCATATATAAAGGCTAGCACTCATTTTCATTTGGATCATCATCATTCCTGACCATTTGTGGGGTAACACTTCTAGTGATTCACTATTTCGGCCCTCTTGGTGTTTCTCTCTCATGAACTATGCTTGTAAATAGTCTCATATGGATGGTTTGCTGATTTTGGATGGGTATTTATGAAATTAGTGGTTTTTGCTCTTATCTTCTTGGATAAAGTAAGTAATTTTCTGCAATTTTGTGGTATATTGTTGATGTAAATGGTAGAATTGCTATTTTGTTGCAAGTATTATTGTTTGATGAAACCCTAAGAGAGGAACATGTGTTTTTCTTTGTAATGTCCCCCAACTTAATGAAGGATCATTTCTTGCAGAATTGTACACATGAAATCAAAATTCATGATAATTCAATTTTTGTAGCTTACCATCTACGATTTATTCACATTTTAAACTAGTTTCTGATACCCAAAATTAAATGCATCTATAACAATTATAAATGATAATGATTGCAAATAATAAAATCATTCACAATAACAAATAACCATTCACATACATAGATTTAAAAACATCAATTAAAATCATGAAATAACTCAGAAATAGATTCTTTTAAAACACTTGTGCAACTAACTGCTTGGGAAGGACGTTCCATCGAATCATAGAACTATTGTTCTAAATATAAAAAACCAGTCACTCTTGATATGGTGATAAGAATCCACAAAATAAGGGTACCTCTCACAATCCACTCACAACTCAATATCACACAATGCATTGGTATTCTCCTATAACTATCTTAAATTTCTTTCAACTCTCTTCCTCTTAACCTACCCAACCCCAGGAATGTACCCCTTCACCGCTCTTATTCCATCGTGTGTCCCATTCATTTATCAGGGTCTCTTTGGCTTAGGTAACTAGGAATCTCTCTACCAAGAACTCAAGGGAACTACCTGCTATGAAAAACTACCAACAATCAACAACAACACTTGCTATTACGATGCAACTCACTCAGGATATCACTCTTCAGGCCTAAAAACCTAGTTCTTCAATTTACATCTGCAAAATTCTCCACATACACTTCATCATGCTCTTGAATTCACCCATCCTTATTTATCTAAATACAATGTTCTCTTTTAATTCTCCTTGCTTGTTGTTCATGCAAAAAAATTTAAAACATGTTGAAACAACCCATACAAATTTTCTCTCCTTTGGATTACGTTCTTGACTCACACACTTCCCCAAGATGATTGTATTCAACCCCTGTGATTGTAATAGCCAAGTGAAATCTAACTTGTCTAGTGTCTGAAGAGGTAATTGTTGCATACTTTATCTTGGTAATTGTTATATATTTGTTGCAAAATATTAATGTTCCAGGAAGGTACAAAAAAATATCTCAGAACCTCCCTCTCCTCCCTAGATCTGTACCAACCAATCAATGATCAAGATAGGGAGAAGTAGGCTTGGCTTCTAAACTTGTTATTTTATCCCTTGAGGTGACCAAGGAAGCCTCCCTTGTGGTGAACCTCCTCCATCATTAAAATGATGGAAGATCCTACTTAGGTGATAGTGGTAGCTTCTTCCATTATTACACAAGATTTGGGGATCTTGTGGTGGGATTTGCACAAGAATCCTGTGATAACCTTACCTAATTTGAATTTTTTGTCACCTACTTAACTTTCTTAATAATATTGTTTTGACTTGATTAATCAAATTTACATTGGATAATACCCATGATCTCATTGTTGCTCATTAGCATCTCAAAAAAATAATAAAGAGCCATTTTTGTAATCCTTCTTGTGTTATCATATGTTTGTTTGTGTACGCTTTATGTTAAGACATGGCATGGTGGAAGTGAAATTCTCAGGTTTCCATCTAGAAGGGTTAATCATTTTAAGGATTTTAACATGTATATCAACCATAATTAAATATAAATTTTCCTTTTTTTTTTTCTTTTATTTATGGAATTAATTTATATGTTTGATTTTTTGGTTTTACTTCATCAAGTTATTATTTTTTTGTTGTTGTTGTGGGAACTACTCTTATTTCCTTTTTTTTTAAGGGGCCTAGAACCCCAAGATTCAATAGTATGGATTAAACCCAAGCGAAGCCCAATTAGACCCTTCCCTATTTGGAATGGAATAATCCTTTGGGATATGATTTGGTAACCATTTTATGGGATTTATAAAAGTAATCACGATTTTAATCCTTTTCCGTTATATGTGAATTGCAACAAATAAATCTAATTTGAATGTATTAAAGAATTATGTTATCGAGAGATAACTCTTGGAAATAGTGAATAGAAATAACTCCATAACTTTATCCTTCTAAGAAATAATTACACAAAACAACATGTCTACATAGATATTCCAAGGACAAAAGGTTTACGTTATTGCAGAAAGGAGAAACCTATAGAAACATCACAATACAATTTTCCATTCGATTCATAAATATCCACTGAAGTAATTCTGCAATAGTTAATATATTAAATGACAAAGAACAAATTATGAAATTATAAGGCATATCAAAATTATTTGCTAAAACTAATAATGCAAGTATTTCACTAAATCACAAAAGATAACTTAATAGAATGGGTTCTCTTACTAGACATGCGAGACATCAATCAACAACAGAATAATCCACAAGATGGATTTGATCCACAATGAAATCTTCAACAAAACTGCCTCCACCTCGAAAAATAGATCTTCTGAATTAAATTTGAGATAATTCTCATCTACAATTCTCAACTATCACATTAAAGCCCAAAATCTACTTCTTTGTAATTGGATTACATATTTATAACATAAAAGTGTTAAAAAAAGAAAGAATTAGCCAACACTAGATTTCAACCTCATATAGTTATTTGTACAAATAACACCAGTTAGTTTTTAGTAGTCAAAATATTCAGAAAAAATACACAAACTTATCTCAAGATTTGTGCCAAGCAACTTCCTAAGAAACAAATCCAAAACACCTAAAAAATCATGCACATAATTCCAGTGAAATATAGACCTCGATTTCTGTTCTTTTTTCTATACAAACTGTGTGGAAATGTAACCAAAAAATCATGCCTAAAGGCATCCTCGATTTCTATGCCAAGGTTTATTGTATGGCTACATAGAAAACCATGCCAACCTAAGTCTTGGTTTCTATGCCCTTCCTCTGCTCTACCATCAACAAATATATTTTTGTACGGTCTCCTCAATCCATACGACATAGTCTACAATTAATGTTGGAATTTATCCTCGAAGTGTGTGCCCTCTCTTGACTTCAAATGCATGCCTTCCTTTCTACAATAAACCTCTCTTTTCTCAGCTCAAAAATCTCTTGGAATCTGTTGGAATATGAATGAATCTTCACATTCCCTCCTATTCTCCTCAAAAGGTGCACCCTACCTCTTCTCTAATGCTCCTTTTATTACTCATTAATGAGTAACAACCATGACCCTTGATCTTCTATGTCCCTTGGTATTCTATGACCCTTCATCTTCTATGACATGTGCGACTTTTTCCCTCATTGAAATAACTTAATTCACTTAAGTCATTCAAATATTAGAAAGTCACTTTTACCCATTAAATATTAAAAGGTTCAGCTTGACTTTATACAATCAATTTATAAAATCACTTTATAAATTCACTAGAGGGAGACATTTTCTCAAACTCCTACCTAGGCAAAATAAATCCAGAAGGGCCTTTGAGCTACCAAAATATAACACTCCCTCTTATTTAGGGAGGAACTTTTGGAGCCTCAACATGGATCTATATCTAACCCCATAATGTCCTATGTTGTTGTAGTCACTACCACTACACTGGAACCCTCTACTCCCTCTGAACTCGAAGCATCTCCAACTATCTGCACTGAAATCTGATCAAGATCATTGTGCTCCTCCTCCATCAGTGTCATATCAAACCTCATGGGACTGTTGAGATGAGCCTCCTTCTCTCTCATTGACATTTATCCAAATTTTAGTCCCCTCTAGAACTTAGCTCCAAACTCTCTTTGAAGCCAACCTAAGGTTGCCTCTACTCTTTCTCCTACTTGACCTACATGTTCTCTAGATGGAATTCCTTCTCCACCTATTTGAGACCTCCTTGAATCAAAGTTCTTATTAATCCAAGCATTGATATTGGAATCTCACCAAAGATCCTAATATTGACATCTCACTAAATATATCAACTTTGACATCTCACGAAAGGTCCCTTGTATTGGTTGTGGAGCCTGATTATCTTCATGATTCAAAGGTATTTCTTTTTTAGCTATGTTTATACCCCATGAAGAATGTACACCCAAGAATACTATAAACCCCTACACACAGGGAGGGCGGGGGGGGGGGTTGCATGGGGGGCTCATCCCTCTAGTTGGGGGGGTCTGGGGGACAACGAGAGTTCAGGGTTGAATCCCATGAAGAAACAATTGCCTTGTAAGTGTATATTGTAATTTCATAGTAAATATGGACCATTCATTATAAGTTCATGGATCTGACGATATAAGTTATGTTAGGGTTTTTTTCCCTATAAGGGATCCCTATTTTATGAGGGAATTGTATTGTAGTTGTGCATTATTGTGAATATTGTATTCTGAGAGAGGAGACTGTGAGAGAAATAAGAGGAAGTTACAATGGGTGTGTTGTAGGTTGTATCCCTTCATTTTGCTGGATAATAAAAAAGAAGGACCTGGAAATTTCTCTGGTGGGCGTAGCCCACACTGGGTGAAACACATCTATCTGTTTCTCTATTGTATTGTGTATCTTTTTTGTTTTATTACCGCATGTTTTTTATTTTATTACTCTGTCATCCTATTTCTCTAACAACTATTATCAAAGTGAAAGGTAACTGATAGGAAAAGAGGGTTCTTGGTTCGAGTGGGAGCATTGACAAAAGATGGAAAGTTTAGGGTCGAGAAATTTAATGGCTAAAAATACCAGTTATGGAAGATGCATATGGAAGATTATTTATATTAGAAGGATATATTCCTACCATTGGGTGGAATAAAAAAAGAAGCTGACGACCATGAAGGATGAATAATGGGAAGTTATTAATAGAAAGGCACTAGGAATGATATGGTTGAGCATGGAATCGTCGATGGATTTCAATATTTCGAAAGAAAAGACAATGAAGGAGATGATAGAAACATTGGCTAAATTGTATGGAAAATCCTTGGTGTCCAATAACATATTTATAATGAAGAGATTATTTAATATGAAGATGTCAAAAGATGGGTTAGTTGAAGATCATTTAAATGAATTTAATATGATTACTAATTGGCTAAGTTATGTAAAAGTAGAATTTGATGATCAGGTCATGGATCTTCTAATATTGTGCTCATTGCCAAAAAGTGGAACGGTTTGGTCACGGCTGTAAGTAACTCTGTCTTTGGTTCGAACACTCTAAAGTTTGATGATATTGTTGGTGTTATCCTTAGTGAGGAAATGTGACAGAAAAGCACAGGTGAGACATCAGGTAGCATGTTAAAAATGGAGAACAGGGGAAGACAAAAGGATAGGGAAAAGAGCTCAAGGAACCATGGGAATTCTAGGAATGGAAGATCCAAATCCAGACTGGGAAAGATATAGTGCTAGAATTGTGGGAAGAAAGGACATCTAAAGAAAGATTGTAGAGCTCCAAAGAAACAAAGAGATGGACAACAAGAGAAAAATTAGGAAGCAATGTAATAGGTGATGTGTTACAAGATGCTTTGATTCTTTTAGTAGATAATATTTTTGAGTCTTGGGTAGTAGATTCAGGGGATTCATTTCATGCCATACCCCATAGGAAACATTTTATAGATTATTTTCAAGGTGATTTTGGATAGATTCATTTGGGTGATGATGCACCATGAAAAATTGTTGGAATGGGTAAGGTACAAATAAAGTAAAAGAATGGAAACCAATGGTTGTTGAAAGAGGTAAGAAATTTTCCATATCTAAGGAAAATTTTAATTTCAACAGGGTTATTGGAAAGTGAAGGTTGTATATCCATATTTATAGATAAGGTATGGAAGGTCACCAAAGGATAATTGGTGATGGTAAAAGGAGAGAAGGTAGGTACATTCTATTTATGTACTGGTAATATTGATTCTTCTATCTCTTTAGCTTCTACAGGATTGGATACAACACTTTGGAATCATAGGCTTGGACACATGAGTGATAAGGGTATGTAGATACTTCACAAAAGGAATTTGTTTCCAATTCTTAAACAAATTGATTTGGATTTCTATGAGCATTTGTAACATCCTGCTCTGGTGCTCTGAGAAAACTTATTATTTGAGGACACTTGCTCGCAAGTGATCTAGACTTTTATGATGTTAGACCATTTATACTTGATTATGATGCAATTGACAGATGACATGATGTGTTACTATTTGATGTCGATAGATGCTATTGACTCAGTTTTATTGAGTGTGCAGGGTTTTTGACCTTGAGGATGCAGAGGCATCGGTAGAATCCCCTTGGACTCCGGAATGAGTCAGGGAGTGTGCTTCTGGGTTGATATGTTTACTATGATGTTTCATTTGATTTGATGATTTGATGTTGACATTTCTGACATGATTTTTGATGATGCAGGCTGACGATAGCTTGCCAACTAGACTCACATATGGATTAAAGGGGCCACACACAATTTGCAGAGAGGTTGAGGGAGAGCTGTGGATAGCAGCCCTGCCACCGCCTGCTAGCACTCCCGCCATGGCCCGAACTGTAGGTTAACGATTACCTAGTTCGAGAGGATCCATGATGCCATGAGGGCAGACTGCGACAGTTTCTCACAATGATTCTAACGGGCGCGCAATAAGGTGGGGGCCTTATTCCTTAGAACCCTTAGTCTCCCACAAGTTCACCTAGCGGAGTATTGACTCCAGGGGTTATATATGTCTACCAATCAGTCCAGTTGGTGAGTGGCACCCTTGGAGCATGTGGTGCATCCTGAAGGGCACGTCACACAAAGAAACTCAGTTGGCGAGTGGCACCCTTGGAGCACATGGTGCATCCTGAAGGGCACGTCGCACAAAAGAAATTAAATAGGAGAGTGGCACCCTTGGAGAATGTGGTGCATCCTGAAGGGCACGTCGCAATAATGTGGAGAAAGGAGTCAGCCTAAATATCCCTAAGACCTCAACACCTGAATAAATCCTTAAAACAATTCCCCTAACTTGGCGTCGCCAGTTCAGAATTTGAGTCCTATGTCAAAAAAAAAAACATAATTCAAGAGTATACATTAAATATTCATTACCCCTATGATGATTTGCAACCTCCACCTAATCCGAGGAGTTTCCTTCCTTAATTAAATACATAAAACAATTGCTCCGTTATTTGAATTCATAAAGTATTTCCTTACTTAATTGTGTACATAAGGCCTTTCCTCATTCCCGGTAATAAGCTTGATAATTTGTCTTTTTAGGAAGGTGGTACTACTTCGCCCTAACATAATAATCAAAACTTAACCATCTCCTAATAACAACGCCATTATATTCTAGCTCACAACAGCTCTGCAATTCAAAGAAAATTAGAATTTCATTTCCTACTAGATAAGCATTAACCATACAAGTGCTAATAACAAAATTGAACAAAAAAAACCCACTTAAGCTAATGTGAGTCTTCATAAAGGGTGTAGGGTGAACTAAAGAGATTTAGTAAATTAATTCAATTAGGGGGTTGTAAATTTGAAAAGAGGAAATTAATTAGTTAACTAAAGGGAGTTTAAAAGAAAAAATATATATATATTATGAATTTAAAGAAAAAAAAATAATAATAATATGAAAAGATGCTTAGGCGCATTTACCTTTTGAGTTTTCAAAAAAAGAAATGAAAAGAAATAAATAAATAAATAAAAGGGGGGAAAACTTAAAAGAAAGGGGATTTAGGGTTTTTGGGAAAAACCTAATGGGATTAGGTCAAAAAAGGAGGATAAAAGAAAGAAGATGGCGGGGAAAAGGGGGGAGCTGCTATGAGATATGGTTATGCTGTCAAAATTGCAACTGGACTGATTGCTTGTAGGAGTTGGGGATTTTCTCATCTGACTTGAGTGGTAGCTCAGCCTTGGAGGTGAGCTGGGAAGCTAGGTTACTGTCTGGGTTGTGTGTGGCCCCTTTGCAGCTCGGGGGGCTGAGGGGGAAGCAGAGTACCCCTAGCATTTGGCTGGGAGGTACCAGTGCAGTCTCTAGGGTCAGAAATCAACAAGGCAACGAAGCAGCGAGGAGCACAAGAGTTCATTGCGGCAAGCAACAAGGCAACGGTATGCTCATATACTTAGTAGAGTAGTGTGCTCAGTTATTCACTGCTGAGATTATGATTGTATGGATGTAAAATGTCTTTTCCTCGTCCTTAAACTCTGAAGATTCTTGTTTTTATAATTAGTTCAGTTTAGGGTTACTGGTAAATTGTTTGGGTTAGGGTTATTTCGTTTTTTTTTTTTATATATGGGTACAATTTTAGGGCTAGGTAAATTTGTATGGGGCTTAAGGTTATTTCGTTTTCTGTTTTATATGGCTCAGTTTATGGTAAAAAAAATAATAATTTGGTTGGGTGTATGGGTACTGTATTTGGTATGGGCATTTTCTTATATGAATGGGGGCGTTTCATATTTCTGAGGTTGTATTATATAACACAGGGGTGTCTTTTATTCAGCGAGCGTCTAATGTTATTATGGGCGTATACATGTTAACGGGGTTGTGCTGGTATTCACATGAGAAAAAATGCTGACATCTCATTGCTCAACGTCATATTTTCCATTGAAATGTCTTCATAGATGCGTTAATAGTTAGGGCTTGGGATGTATGCCGACCAATGTTAGGATTTGCCGCCGTTGAGGGTTTGACTAGGTAGAAAATTTCAAACTAGTTCCAATATTTTCTTTAGTTACAAATCTGTGTTGAGACCTGTGATTTTGATGTCTATGTTATATAGCGAAACATTTTGATAAGTCAACTGTCACTTGGCTCACTGTTCTCATTCTCAGCATTGTTATATATTCAAGAGACAATTAAACACGTTTTCCTTACCAACTCAGCATTTTCTTGAAACCTTTAATAAAATACTACCATCTGATTGACCTTTTATTAAAAATTTCCATTTCGATTGATCTTTGGTCTACCTTCATGAAATCTGTGTATGCGTGAAGTTGGGTTCCGGGTAACAGTCTTTTTGGAACACTGAAGTACTTCCTATACTATGGAATGTGCCTTTTCTCGGAATAGTGAAGAGTTGGTATGTGTGCTATAAGCTATTTATTTATTCATCATCTTTAATCATTTTCATTTATGTTATTACCAATAATAATAGTAATGTATAATAATTGACCAGCATTGCACTAAAGATGCTTGTCCCCATTAAAAACATTTTGACATCGTATATCTCCAACTTACTTGTATCGGATTGCCAATTACGACTCGGATTGTTAATTATGACTAGCGTATCCTATTACCTATTAAGATTACTGTGTATATGTCTCCTCTGTGACTGTCACAGTCATTGGTTTGTAAAGTGAAAGTCCATTGGTAAGCAACATGGTTATTTTTATTTTCTCCAGAAAGTTTATTATTTTTATTTTCTCAAGAAAGTTTATTATTTTTACTTGTTAAGGAAAGTGTTTTAAACTTGTCATAGGCCTGGCTTTACAGAAACTGATTGAGTGGTTTCAATGAGTTAGATATACTTTATTATTTTTATTTTTTTTATGTGTTCATGTTATTATTCCATTTTAATTCTGGAAGCGTTTTTTTCTTCATATGTTCATGTCATTAGTTTAATTCTGCAAGCGTTTTTATTTTCTTCATATGTTCATGTCGTTATTTTAATTCTGCAAGGGTTAAACTTGTCATAGACTTGGCTTTACAGAGACTGATCGAGTGGTTCAATGAGTTAGATATACTTGATTGATTGGGAAAAACCTTCTGGTGTGCGTTCGACAGACTGGGCAAACCTTTTTCTAGTGTTTACAGTGCCCCGGGTAACCTCCGGACTGCACCTCTTTTAACCATCCTTACTCTCACCTCTGTGTGAGCACGCTGGTATGCCTTTGCGCATTAGTAATGGGGACGAATTTATTTCCCTTGGGTCTTGTAGAATAGGACATAGCTCCATACCCGTGCGCCTTACTCCCAGCTAAGGAATGTCTACCACAGCTAATAAGTGCCGGGTTATTTAATTGCCTGTTGTTTATTCGATGCGTTACAGGGTGGCTAATCATTATTAGAGTTTAGTTTCTCAATATTTAACCTAGAAAGTTAGCCCAGTACCCAGGACAGTTCAGCGAAACCCTAGATCTCATTTATATTTTTTTATATATTAAAATCGACAGGTAGTGCCAAAAATAAATGCATATATATTTTGGGAATGTTGAACAGATAGAGTGGATGGTATTGATTTGCTAATGATGGATTTTTCTTCAAGGTTATTCAAACGTATATTCTGTCTAGGATATTATTTAGCCTAAACCCTAAAATCATTATTCTACCTAGCTTCTTTAGCCGCCTAAGTTCTTAACGATTATTAACCTAGATCAATATTGAATACCACATTTTTAACCTAGAATGATTTGTAGAATGGTAGGTTTACAATTCTTGGTTAGAAGAATGATTTCTACAAGCATTGGTTAGCTTTCCATGTTCAATAATTATTAAATCAAAACAATAATGGTTATCCTATTTAGTAAATCAGAGCAAATATTTAGAATGTTATGTTTACAAGGTTGTGTTAAGTAATACTTGTCTAATGCACAATAATAATATTTGTTAAATTGCAAGGTTAATGATGATGTTGAGTCGAAAGGTTAATATTGGTTTAAATGGCAATGGTAATACTTGTTGAATTGCAATGATAATATTTGTTTTAATTTGCAATGTTAATGAGGATGGTTGAATCGCAATGTCAATAATTGTCAATTGAATGCTCGTGATGATGTATAATTTGCAAGGTTATTATTCGTTTAAATTGAAGTGTTAGCGATAATATTTGTTTTAAGTTGTAATGTTAATGATGATGGTTGAATCGCCATGTTAATATTTGTTTAATTGAAATGCTCGTGATGATGTTTAATTTGCAAGGTTATTATTAGTTTAAATTGAAGTGTTAATGATAAGATCTAAATTGCAATGCAGATATTTGTTAGGTTATTCTAATGTATGGTAATAAATGGGTAGGAAAGGCAAGATAATATGGAGAATGTAAATGTTCGAGGGTTTACCATTATGGTATTGATATCGTTGCTCATTTATGGCGATTCACAGAAAAATGCAATGCACCTGTGATTATTGCTTGTCCTTGATCTAGTGCAAAATGACCTTATAACTAAATAATGGGGGTTGGATTTTTGGGTTTTACCTTATGATAAGGTCTTCGTTGGTTAATTATAATTAATGGAGCAATTGGTCGAGATTGATGTCTTTAGGTCCCAATAGTGGTTAGTCGATCTTTAAGTCCTCCTGACTTGCGTCTCCCGTAGAGGTCATGATTGTCCCTGAATTTGTAGTACTTGGGGGTATTGCATTTCGTGGTCTGCTTATGTCGGGAGGGATGTAGTCACCTTCAGTAGCCTTAGTATACATGTCTGTGTGTTCCCTTG
>ML782383.1:871310-891706 GCA_009831015.1 Picea engelmannii | reverse complement strand
TTTACCTCACACATATATAGTTTTGCATGTCATTATGAAAGACATTGGAATGGATTATCAAACTATAGATGCATGTCCTAATGGCCATATTATATATTATGGACAACATGCTTTGAAAACTAAATGTCTGCAATGTCTTATCAATAGATATCGAACCGATCAAATAACAAAAAGGGTGGCTCAAAAGGTTCTTCGTCATATTCCCATAATTCCACGTTTGCAACAATTGTTCAAGTGTGAAAGCATAGCACAATTTATGGATTACCATGCACATAATAGAAGTAGATATGGTGTTCTTTAAATGCTTGTTGATGGTTCTACATTTAGGGAAATTGAGGAAAAATGGGCATATTTCAAAGATGAACCTCATAATGTTAGGATTTCATTGGCAGCTGATGGTGTTAATCCATTCAGATAGATTAGGTCTATTTACTCAGTGTGGCCTATTTTTGTTATCAACAATAACATTCCTTCTTAGATTTCAATAAAGAGGAAGCACATAATGTTGACAATGATTGTTCTAGGTATTTGTTTACATTAATTTTTTGAATTTAAATTTTTCATTTGTTTCAATTTTTTCATAATATATTTTGTTTATTTATTTAATTATATATATTACATGATATCATTCCTTTAGTAATTATGTGTAATTTCAAACAATTAGGTAAGTACCATGTTAATGATATGAATTTATATATAGAGCCTCTTATTAACGAGCTACTAAAGTTATGGGCTGGCATCACAATGTATGACATATGTAAACCAATCGGGGAGAAGAAATTTAAATTCTGTGGAATACTTTTATGGACAATTCATGATGCCCCTGGACTAACACATTTTTGTGGTATGTATAAGCATTCTAATATTGCTCTTTAATACTATATAATATTTTAATGTTATCATGGTGCATGTTTACTTTTTAAATAATCTCATCATATAATTGACATTAATCCATATGTTGCAGGTCTTCAAACAAAGGGTAAATTTGCATGTCCAGTTTTTGGCCCTAAGATGAAGTTTCGTCATTCAAAAAGTTTAGGAAATATGGTGTTTGATGAGTATAGGCACCTTCTTCCTAAGAACCATAGGTATCATACTACTGAAAAACATGTTTTCAATGGGAAAGAAGAGACTGGTTTAAAACCACAAAGAATGACACCTCACCCATGGAGGTTGGAACATAATAGAAATTGTCAAGGTACTCAATTTCATAATGTATCGAAGATCATGTAATGTTTTGAATGTTTATTTTAATCATTGAATTTATTTTACTGTATTTGATAATTATTTTTGTGATTTCTTTTATTCTTCATGAAGGCCGCAATCATCATGAAGGTATTAATAATGGGTTTCCACGAGGAATGAAATCTTATCCCACTCAATTCATGAGGTTTCCTTACTATGACAAGACAAAAATCGCTCATTTGTTTGATATAATGCATATCGGGAAGAATGTGACTGAAACATTATGGAGAATCATAGATGGTAGGAGGGACAAAGAAAAAATTGTCAAAATTTGTACTGACATTCAGGAAGCCAATCATGCAATGAGAAGTGTGATCCGATATTAAAATAGATTAGATGGAGTACTAGACTGAAATAACCTTCTATGGTTATTAACAGAGAAACAAAGCAATTATGTAAAAGAGGTCATTCAAAGAATTAAATTTCCCACGGGTTTTTCTTCAAACATAAAAAATATCTTAACAAAGAAAGGTGAATTTGGTGGGGTAAAAACACATGATTGGCATACCTTCATTAAGGTAATAATTTTTGTATACATATTTATATATACTAGCCTTATAGATCTTTTGTTTTTTTTATTTTTTCTTGTCTACTTTGGTTGAAACAAATAATGATTCATTTTGTTGTTATAGTATTTTCTACTGCTATCTCTCCCAAACGACTTTGACAACAACGTCAAACAAGTTATATATGATCTTGGAAAATACATGAGGTAAGACGTAGTTGTTATTTATATGAAAAATGTCATTTCAAATTATTGTTGTACTTAATGAGACATGTTTTACTTGTAATGTAATGTAATATATTATATTATTTTATGTTGAAACATGTTATTTTCTTGTGTCACGATCTCATGTAGATGGTTTTCATTGAAAGAAATCCATGGAGATGATATAAAGTATTGGAAGAGAGAAACTCCTCGCATAATGTGTGAAATGCAAAAGTATATACCTCCTACATTTTTCAATGCACAAGAACACTACCTCATACACCAAGTTGAGAAGATTGAAATTTGTGGACCTATTCACACAAGGTCAATGTGGATGGTGGAGAGGCACTTGAAATCATTCAAGATGTTGGTTAGACAAAGAGCATGCCCTGAGGGTTCTATGGTGGAGGGATATATGGTATATAAATCCATGGTGTATATTAGTCAGTATCTTCCTAAATTAGTAGTACCAACTATGCATGCAGTGGATCGCATTTGAGATGTGAACTCCATCAACAGATTTCAAGATCATGAGCATCTATTGGGGAAAGGTAGAATGAAAAAAATGAGAGGTAATATATTAATAATTGTGAAATTTTATATTAATAATACATATAAAGTTTCATTTTTGTGTATATGATCATACTCATTAATATATTAATATAATTTATTTCATAAATTATAAATATTTATAATTACATGCATATTGTACGTTGTAACTAATATTTAATATTGGTGAATTATATTTTTTTGATTCAGTTTCTCTAGAGTGGGATGCATTGCATTTATACATTTCAAACAATCTTGATTGGATGAATGTATGGATTGAAAGATGTAGAAAACATAATGGAGGTATGTTATCATGGCAACAACTGTATGAATTGGTTAGAGAAGATCGTCGTAACGGAGATGTCAATGTTACGCAGAGGGAAATTGATCTAGCATATGGTTTGAAAGATGGACAGGTAAGAAATTTCACCCATTTTATTCAGTTATTTTGTATTAAACTAATGTGACTACATGTGTACTATATTTTTCAGATACTTTCAAAGTTATATAAATATATGTTAATTTATTAATTGACAATGCATATTTTACATATCTAACATATTGCAGTTGAAACACCACAAGGCTATGTGGTGGAATGGTCGTAAATTCCACATCAAACAATTGGATGAAACAAGGAAAACTTTTGATAGTGAGATAACTGTAGTATTCCAAGTTACTAATGTTTCCTCTAGGAGTGTCAGACATCCCCGAGAATCTGAAAATAGATACTATGGGTATTTAAATGATATACTTGAGTGTGACTTTAATTCCTTCAAATTAGTATTGTTCGATGTCAAATGGTATAGGTTATGAATGCATGAACGTGACGAGGAAAGAACTATTATTCAACATGCCAACAGATTTCCAATGATCAAAAAAATGATGTTTGAAAGAGGACATGATCGCTATGTTTTTCCAAGCCAATCTGAATAGGTCTTTTACTCAAATGTTCTAGGTGAAAGGGATTGGTCATTTGTTGTTAGATATGATCCAAGAGGAAGGTCAATTAAGTATACTCATTTACAGGAAGAAGATGATATTGAATATCAACAAGATGATTTGACATAATATCAGATAGAGCTGGAAGATCATGGAGGGTTGATAGATGAAGAAGACGAAGAAGATCATGATCTAGGCGTAGGAGACAATATTGCAATTCTTGATGATGATCTCGATGAGAATATGCTCGAAAATGACATTGATGACGATGATGATATCATCAATCCTTTCAACATCGTTTTGGAACCAGATGATGATACAGATGTCGAGTTCAATGAAGAAGATCAAGATAGAGAATAAGTATGATTACAGAGATGTTGAGCTTGGATTAGGTACGTGACTATATAATATTTTAATTTGTATGAATTATTCTCTTAAAATAATTTCTTTTTAATTTCATGGGTTAATTACATGTTTTTAAGTTCTATGTGATGTTTTTATATCCTAGGTTACATGTTGTTTAATTATTATTTGAAACCTGAAAATAGTTGTCAATATAGTAAAGTACGTGGTAGACTAAAATTATCATTTAGAAACAGATAATTTCATGTACCTTCATTAATTTTTGTTTTTGTATTTTCTATGCATGAATCTTAATAGGACGTTGCTTTCCATTATTTTATATTTTATAGATTGGGCTTTGGGGATCAATTGAGAGTGATGTGAAGGGGAGGGGAGGGTCCATGTGAGCTTCCACCTTCATGTGGTTGGCCTTGTTCAGTAGAGGATAAATTATTCTTGAAACCAAGAGAAGCTATATCATTTTTATACCATCATGATCGTATAATATTTCATCAATATTGTTACCTATTTGAATCTTCTTAGAATTGAGATTTGTTATATAGTCACTGAAAAAAGACAAAAGACTTATGTAGCGGATATTAATTTGGTCTTTCTATGGGAAATTTTATGACATTATTATGTAATTTTGTACAAAAATAATGGATCTTTGAGACTGTTAATATTATGGTAGCTTTGGGAGGTATGAACCTCTATTGTGACCTATGACAAGATTAGAATATTCTAGAAGGAAGCAAAGAAATGAAGGAAACCCTAGACAAGTTGTCGGCTACAGAAATATATTTAAAATGAATTTATTAGTACCCAGAAGAAGTATTCGGCCCCATTAAAACTACCCATACTACTATAAATACAGGGCATCAGTTCTCATTATTCACATCTCAACAATTGCAGAAAGAACTGGATTTGCGCAGGTGCAGTGGCAGTTTGTGCGCAGGTCTCTGGGAAGGTGTGTGCTAGCTTCTAGGTGGGATTATCTGATCAGCTTGGTTTCTATTCTTACTTGGTGCATTATCCTCTCTTGGCTATTGTATTTCGACCAGGATTCTCTTCTTTGTCAAGGTCAAGGTGCTTGGAGGATGGCTTCGTCCTATGGTTGGGTGACGAGGGTATCGTCAATGGTAAAACAAACACAATCTTCTATATTCTAACAATTTATGGGCCCACACCCCCTTCATTCAGCCTAAAACACTGGAAGGAAACATAGCCACTAGGATATTGAGCTCGCTGAGGAACTTTCGCTAGGGTTACTAGCAGGAGAAACTTCCAAAACACTGCAACTAAGGTTACTAGAAGAAGCAGTTGCAAAAACCCTAAATCTCTGATTTGACACCTTCTAATGGAGCATCTTTCTCAAGAATAATATATTCATATGCGCCCTAACTCAGCACACCTCTTGGCTCTCTCATAAGATAGAAATGATGAAGTTTAATTTTTGGATCAAGGCATGACTAGTTACTAGTCAACCGAAGTTATGTGTGAAACAATCAGTCTTTTACACTACTCAACACTTACTGAGATGATTGAAGAGGACATGTGGATAATCGATAGTGGAGATTCCAGACACATGATGGGAGATCAATCCAGAATCTCAAATCTAAATGAGAGAAAGACATCATACAAAGTGGAGCTTGGAGACAAAAACACTTACCCCGTCGAAGGATTTGGACAAGCATCCGTCAAGTTGGAATCAGGTAATCATGTTCACTTAAGAAATGTTTTATATGTACCTGGTTTAGAAAAGAATCTTGTATTGATATCATGTTTAGAAGACAAAGGAAATAGAATAGCCTTCATGGATGGAAAGGTGTTATCATGGCATAAGAATTCCAGCATAGAGGATGCTAGGGTTATTGGAAGTCGTGAAGGAAATTTGTACAGACTACTAGAACAAAATGAAGAATCTCTAGTACATGACGAAGTCAACCTTAATGAGCTTTGGCATAGAAGGTATGCTCATATCAATTATCAAGCATTACCCTTTCTCAGAAAAATGGTTGAAGGAATACCAGAATTGAAATCTACACATGAAGGAATCTGCAAGGGATGTGCCCTTCGGAAAAATATCAAGAAACCATTCCCAAGAAGTAACAACATATCTAAGGAAATACTAGATCTAATAGACTCAAATATTTATGGTCCAATGCCAATCAGATATCTAGGAGGATCTCTTTACTACGTAATCTTCATAGATGACTATTCAAGAAAGACGTAGCTATACCTACTGAAATCAAAAGATGAACTATTCAGCAAGTTCCAAGAATTCAAGGCAGAAATAGAAAAACTCACTAATGCAGGAGCATCTCTCCACATCATACCAGTCGGCCAGCCAGCCACATCAGCAAATTCAAATTGCGTGATAAAGAGAGGCGCAATCCTCATTTAAAATTTGAATGAATGTAATTAAATGTTTTAGGCTGTTGAGCCATAGAGCCGTGCCTTTGTGCAGGCATTAGGGTAGATCGGCCTTAAATGTTTGTAAGGATGAGATCTAGATCTGATTTGAGGACAAGACAGCCCATTCAATGTAATTGAATAAGGTAGTTAGATTGGAGGGAAGATCTCGAAGAGCCCCTCAGGTAAAAAGGGATTAGTATCTCATTTTGTAGAGAGAGAGAGATAACGAGGAGAGTTATAATTTACGAGAGAGAGATAACGAGGAGAGTTAGAATCTGCGAGTAGAGAGAGCTAAAGAGGAGAGTTAGAATCTGCGAGTAGAGAGAGCTAACGAGGAGAGTTAGAATCTGTGATTAGAGAGAGCTAACGAGGAGAGTTAGAATCTGCGAGTAGAGAGTAGAAGAGAAGGAGCAGAGACCTTGTTACAGGCCGTTCTCAGGAACACCTTGTAAATATAGGTGTTTGCCATATTTAATACAAATAGTAGTTTTTTCCTGCATGACTATGTATTAAATGAATGTCTGTGAGTGTTCTTCATATGATATGAATGTATGTTGTAGATTGACGTAGCCGTAACCCACAGGTACGCCGCTCACACAGTATATTCTTCTTCTCACGACCCGAAGAATGCCTAGGTTCTTCTATTTCCCAATCAGGAAATCCTCACCCACAGAAAACTCTACCCGATTCCCCTCTTTCTACTTATCGGGGAATTGGAACTCACGACTTCACAAGTCTAATGGTCAAGGACTGCACTCTTGAATCCCCGAGATCCGATGGCTAGTCAATGTTGACTTTACCTTAACCTTGTCGGGACTTTCCTTATCGTGATTTCACCGCTCGCGATGTCAGCAAATGGAATTTCCAAACTCCGAACCCCGATGTGTCGATACTCCGATGCACACATGGTTTGAGTAGTCAACGATCCCGTCACCTCTATCGAGATTTCAGAATTCACTGGATCATGAATCCTAATGTCAATGGATTTGGGATTTTACTTTCCCTGATCCCCGATACTATGCCACCTGTCCTCCACTAACTCCGGTTGTGGCCCACACAACTCTCCCGTCGAGATATCGCGTTTTGCGACTCCAAGTGGCAAGATTTCCTTGTTCTCGAGACCCCCAATTCTTCGAACCCTGACTTCTTTGGATTTTCTGACATGCATCCTCAAACAATGGATGGTTCTGGGTTTGTTGGGCTATTGCAGATCGTGATATCGCAATTCTTGTTGCACAAATTTGGAGCTTTGACCCACGAATCCCCGATACACAATATCACGTATAGATCCGACGGTCCTTGTGACTCGGAACGGTTCTACCCTTCCTGAGCTTCAAACCTCTTCCACACTTACAGTGTAACCTCCCTGCACCTCCGCGAGATCCAATGGCCCATGGTGATTCACTAATTCTCCCGTAGAATCTCGATCGTCCCTTTCTCCTGGTGAAATTCTGCGAAATGACTAAGTGTTCTTCTGCAAAACTTTCCCACCTACTCGCAAACCTACGATGCTTCTTGAAAGCTTTCAAGGAACCAACTCCTTGTGCTCCCCTCAGTGATTATTCAAGGTTCTATACCTCCTGAGCTTGTTCACGGCTCTCAAATCCTTCAGAAAACTTCTTGCGCGCACTCCTTGTGGCAAACCCTCAACGATGTCTAAGTGTTGAAGTCTCTCGACTCTATGCACTCCTACAGCAGCAGTCTTTCGATTCCTTACTCAGGTTTGCAACCCTGAGACATTTACCTGGCCTGCGCACCTCTTGCATGACCCTGTGCCCAACTGCACCTTCAAGGAAATGAGAATCAAAGCTATCTCTATTTGAACCCTTCTATCAATGCACTCCTTGCGGACGATTCGAATGCACTCCTTGCAGGAATCCTCTGGCTCAAATAGAGAAACAATTGAAACTCATTCCTTCACCCCTTCAAACTTCAATTCATAAATGAAATCACACACACAGCATATAAAAGCAAATGTATAACAGGAAACAAACATTCATGAGCATATCAACATCAAACACACAGAGAACAACACAAAACATGAATTTGAATCAGAACTCTTCTATTAATTCAAATGTTTGTACATGGGTGTTCTTACATAGCTCTCTGTTTGCTCTTTCTCTTCCTGGATTGATAATAATACAATGTACAATGAGGGTGTCTATATCTGTTTTCCCTCCTGCTTCCTAAGCTGTCTAGTCTATGAATTAAAATCCTATCTACCAGCATTAACTATATTAAATGTCGTCTATCTACTAAAGGATGAGAGCTATCCGCTCAAGGTTTTACAATATACAAGGGAGCCTCTTCCTAAATGAATCATTTAAGATTTGTGCAACAGTCCCAAAGAATTTTCAAAATTTTTGCTGCTTGTCCAGCTGTTTTCCGCTTCCGCGCTGGCTCGCTTGACGAGTCAGTGATGCTCCTACATCATACTCCTCGGCTGGAAAACCTTCACGGGCTCCTGTCCATGAGCTCCTACACGGTCTGTCCATGCTTCTATATCTCCACTTCATTTTCCCAACTGGCATCTTCAACTGGATGGTTCCTCCACTTGACCAGATACTCATAGTATTCTTTCCTTTTGGTCTTCTTACCCACTCTCTTGTTCAGTATGCATTCCATCGGTGGCTTCTCTACAACTGGCAATTATTTCATCCACTGGATTATTGGCTGCTCAGCTCCAGTCTTTACTTCTCCAGCCCTGTATGGGTATAAATCTGCGACATTGAATATCAGAGATATTCCGATCCCATTGGGTAACTCGATCTCATAATCATTTTCCCTGAATTTTCTCAAGATCTTACATGGCTCGATTTTCTTCATTTTCAATTTATTATATGTTCCCCTCGGGAACCTTTCTTTCCTTAAATGTGCCAAAACTAGATCACCAACTTCAAACTGAAGTTGTCTCCAATGCTGATCTTCTCTACGCTTGTACTCCTGATTTGAATCTATCAGTCGCTGCTTCACCTAGTCGTGAAGTTCCTTCATTGCCTCAGCAAATTCCTCTACACTAGCACTGTTAGTCGCAGTCTGTTCTGAATCCCTCAATTCAGAAACTCCTCTCGGCTGCACACCATACACAATCTGAAATGGACCTCGGCCTGTGCTCCTGTTCACTGAATCATTGTATGTGAACTCTTCTTGCAGCAATATGCTATCCCAACTGCTATGGTGCTTTGTCACCAAGCTTCTCAACAAGTCTCCCAAACTTCTATTCACCACTTCCGTCTGTCCATCCATCTGAGGATGATAAGATGAAGTAAACATCAAATTAGTCCCCAGCTTCTTCCATAAGCTCCTCCAAAAATTCCCTATGAATTTAGCATCTCTGTCCAAAACTATGCTTTTCGACAATCCATGAAGTCGAATGACCTCTTTGAAAAACAGATTCGCGATGTGAGTCGCATCGTTGGTTTTCTGGCATGGGATAAAATGTGCCATCTTATAGAACTCGTCCACTACTACAAAAATTGAGTCAACTCCTCTTTTCGTCCTCGGCAATCCCAATACAAAATCCATGCTAATCGCATCCCATGGCCTCTCCGGTATGGGCAATGGTTGATAAAATCCTGTATTCTGCTTTCTCCCCTTCGAATGTTGGCAAACTCTACATCTGTCTACAAACCACTTGACCTTTGACCGCATCCCTAGCCAAAAGTATGACTCGCTCAGCTTCGCGAATGTCTTGTCGTGACTGAAATGTCCTGCTAATCCACCACTGTGTTTCTCCTTCAACATATTCTCCCTCATGGAGCAGTTTGGAACACACAACTGATTGCCTCTAAACAACAATCCCTCCTGGATCATGTAGTCTATCCAAGGTATTTTGTCTCTGAGAACTGGATTCTCAGCCACTTCATATGCTTCTGCAAAATTTGCATCACTTGCGTACATGTCCCTGAGATCATCAAAACCTAAGGTCTTGACTCAGAACTCCTGCAACAACAAACACTTCCTACTCAAAGCATCAGCCACTTTGTTAGCAGTACCCGAAATATGTTTAATCACAAATGTGAATTTTTGCATATACTCTACCCATTTTACATGTCTCTGATTCAACTGCTCCTATTGAGTCACAAACTGTAATGCATGACTATCACTATATAAAACAAATTCTTTTGGGATCAATTAATGCCTCCACTTCTTCAATGCCTGTATGATAGCATGAAATTCCTTGTCATATGTGGAGTAATTCAATTTTTCCTCATTCAACTTCTCACTGAAATATGAAATTGGTCTATCCTCCTGACTCAAGACCGCTCCTATGGCAAACCCGCTTGCATCACATTTCACCTGAAATGTCTTCAAGAAATCCGACAACACCAACATTGGTTGTTCCATTATCTTCTGTTTCAACAAATTGAATCTCTTCTCAGCCTCATTAGTCCAGTGAAAAGACTTATGTCGCTTCTTCACTGTATCCATCATTGCTGCGCTAATTCCACTAAAATTCTTGATGAATTTCCTGTAGAAACAAGCCAAACCATGAAAACTTCTCACCTCAAATACATTCCTCAGTGATGGCCAATTCTTGATAATTTCTACCTTATCCGGATCCATCCTCAACTCATTCGCCGAAATAACAAATCCCAAATAAATGAGCTTTGTCTTCATAAATGAGGATTTTTTCATATTAATCAACAGCTTCTCCTGCTGTAGCTTCTTCATCACAATGGCCAAATGCTTCAAATGTTCAGCCTCTGTCTTGTTGAAAATCATTATATCATCCAGATATACGATGACAAATTTTTCGATGAAATCCTTCAGGACTTCATTCATCAACCTCATAAAGGTACTTGGTGCATTCGTCAAGCCAAACGGCATGACAAGCCATTCATACAAACCTTTGTTTGTCTTGAACATTGTTTTCCACTCATCGACTTCTCTCATGCGAATCTAATGATATCCGCTTTTAAAATCAATATTTGAAAAGTACTTTGCCCCACTCAGGAAATCCATCAGATCATCCTTCCTCGACAATGGAAATCTATACCTGATGGTTATTTTGTTGATCGCTCTTGAATCGGTACACATTCTCCAACCTCTGTCCTTTTTTGGACTGAGTACCATTGGAGCGACACATGGGCTCAAACTTTCCCTGACTAAACCTTTGTCCAATAACTCCTGGACCTACTTCTTGACCTCTTCATTTTCTTGAGGTGTCAACCTGTACATGGCTTTGTTCGGAAAACTGGACCCTGGTATGAGGTCTATATGATGACTCACACTCCTCATCGGTGGCAATGAACGAGGTAATTCGTCCACCACAATGTCAGTGAACTCTTCCAGTAGTTCCTGAATATCCTCTGGTAGATTGTCCACTCTTGTGCTAGTCAGAACAATCCTCGGCTTTCTGACCACAAAGAATTGTGGATCTTCTTTCTTCTTTACCTCCGTAATAAGTTCCTTCCCACTCATGAGAAGTACTGTGTTGCTTACTTCCGGCTTCACCTCCTTATCTTTTATCGGAAGCAACATATGGGTTCTCCCATTCTTCTCTAAAGTATATGTGTTCATTCTCCCGTCATGAATCACATTTCTATCATACTGCCATGGTCTACCCAGTAATAGATGACAAAAATCCATGGGAATAACATCACACAAAATCTTATCATTATATCCTCCTATTTTGAAATCAACCAAGCATTGTTTAGTAACAGTTACCTGGTGTCCCTTTTGTAGCCATGAAACTTTGTATGGACTCAGGTGATCAGTTATCTCCAGCTCCAGTTTTTCCACCATCTCGGTTGAAACAAGATTATCTGTGCTATCACTGTCCACGATAACCTTGCATACCCTATCCTTGGTCTAACAAGCTGTTTTGAACAGTCTGGTCCTTTGAACTAAACTCTCCACCTCTTTATTGGGTTTCAAAAGGACTTTACGCATCATAAGCGATCTTCCACCTTCAACATCTTCGGCCTCAACATCCCTCTTCTGCGCTTTGGTGATGTGAGCTTCTCCACCATCCTTCTTTTTCTCTGGACACTCATACGACTTGTGCCCATTCTTTCCACACATGAAGCATGTGATGAATCCACCTCTTCCTCTTCCTCTGCCTCTGGTATGAGGAAAAGTGTTGTTGTCAGCATATCCTCCTCTCTACTCTGTATGTTGCCCTCTCTGTTCAATATATGGCCCTCGCTGTGAGGTTCCACCTCTCTCAATTTTACCTTGAGGTTTCTTCCATTCCTCCTTGGGCTTATGGTATTTATATTGGGCAACCGACTTGCCTCTGGGCTGACTTCTGCCTTGCCCTCGCTATCCTTGCTTATGGCTCAGCTTCTCTTCAGCTTTCAGAGCCATCTGATAAGAGTCCTCCATAGTCCGAATGGTTTCCATACTCAATTCATCCTGAATGTCATATCTCAAACCATTCAGATATCTAGCAACCTTCTAATCACTCTCCCGATGACCTGCCCTGATGTTCAGTCGATAAAATTCTTCTGTGTATTCTTTCACCGTCATCAGCTTCTGTCTCAAGTTCTTCATCCTCCTGAACAGAGTGATTTGATAGTCTCTTGGGATGAATTTTGCTTTCATATTTGCAATCATTTGATCCCAACTCTTGATCTTTTGTTTTCCTTTGCAGCGTCTATATGCTTGTAGCTCATCCCACCATAAGGCTGCATGTCCCTTCAAGCGTGTGACAGCATGTCTGACCTTCTTATCCTCTTCTGTGTCCTCATAATCAAAGTATGTATCCAGAGCTCTAATCCAATCTACAAGTTCCTTTGCATCCAGATTTCCCTTGTAAACTGGAATGTCCATCTTTTCTCTTGCACCCATCCTGGAAATAGCTTTGATCAAACGTTCATTTGATGCATCTTCAGTTTCAACTTCCTCCTCTCGTTCAACCTCTATTTCACTATCGGAATCACTGAGATCCCCTACACTAGCTGTGTGTCTTTGTGTTGTCTCCATGTCCTCAAGTCTTGGTCGGAGATCACGCATCTACCTCTCCATCTCTAGATTGGTTACCTACCTGCCTCTTCTCTGCACCTCCCTATCCTCTGGATCAGGTGATTTCCTTTCTCTCCTGGGCGGCATGGTGAATCCTCCTTCTTCTCTGCTACAAAAAGAAAAGATATATTCCCGCTCTGATACCACACTTGACGCAGCCGTAACCTGCAGGTATGCCACTCACACAGGATCTTCTTCTTCTCACGGCCCGAAGAATGCCTAGGTTCTTTTATTTCCCGATCGAGAAATCCTCACCCACAGAAAACTCTGCTCGATTCCCCTCTTTCTACTTATCAGGGAATTGGAACTCACAACTTCGCGAGTCTAATGGTCGAGCACTGCACTCTCAAATCCCCGAGATTCGATGGCCAGTCAATGCTAACTTTACCTTAACCCTGTCAGGACTTTCCTTATCACAATTTCACCGCTCGCGATGTCAGCAAATGGAATTTCCAAACTCCGAACCCCGATGTGTCGATACTCCAATGCACACGCGATTTGACTATTCAATGATCCTGTCACCTCTATCAGGATTTCGAAATTCACGGGATCGCAAATCCTAATGTCAATGGATTCAGAACTTTACTTTCCCCGATCCCCGATACTGTTCCACCTATCCTCCACTAACTCCGGTTGTGGCCCACACAACTCTCCCATTGGGATATCGCGTTTCGCGACTCCAAGAGGCAAGATTTCCTTGTTCTCAAGACCCCCAATTCTCTGAACCCCAACTTATTTGGATTTTCTAACATGGGTCCTCAAACAATGGATGGTTCTGGGTTCGTCGAGCTATCGTGGATCACGATATCGCAATTCTTTTTGCACAAATTTGGAGCTTCGACTCACAAATCCCCGATACACGATATCACGTGTAGATACGACGGTCCTTGTGACTCGGATCGACGGTTCTGCCCCTCCTGAGCTTCAAACCTCTTCCAAACTTACACTGTAACCTCCCTACACCTCCGCGAGATCCAACGGCCCATGGTGATTCACTGATTCTCCCGAAGAATCTTGATCGTCACTTTCTCCTGGTGAAATTCTACGAAATTACTAAGTGTTCTTCTACAAAACTTTCCCACCTACTCGCAAACCTATGACGCTTCTTGCAAGCTTTCAAGGCAGCAACTCCTTGTGCTCCCCTCGGTGAGTATTCAAGGTTCTATACCTCCTGAGCTTGTTCACGGCTCTCAAATCCTTCAGAAAACTTCTTTCACGCACTCCTTGCGGAAAACCCTCAATGACGTCTAAGTGTTGAAGTCTCTTGACTCTGCGCACTCCTACAGCAACAGTCTTTTGATTCCTTACTCAGGTTTGCAACCGTGATACTTTTACCTGGCCTGCGCACCTCTTGCATGACCCTGTGCCCAACTGTACCTTCGAGGAAATGAGAATCAAAGCTATCTCTCTTTGAACCCTTCTATCAACGCACTCCTTGCGGACGATTCGACTGCACTCCTTGCAGGAATCCTTTGGCTCAAATAGAGAAACAATTGAAACTCATTCCTTCACCCCTTCAAACTTCAATTCATACATGAAATCACATACATAGCATATAAAAGAAAATGTATAACAGGAAACAAACATTCATGAGCATATCAACATCAAACACATAGAGAACAACACAAAACATGAAGTTGAATCAGAACTCTTCTATTAATTCAAATGTCTGTACATGGGTGTTCTGCTCTCTGTTTTCTCTTGCTCTTCCTGGATTGATAATAATACAATGTACAATGAGGGTGTCTATATCTTTTTTCCCTCCTACTTCCTAAGTTGTCTAGTCTATGAATTAAAATCCTATCTACCAGCATTAACTATATTAAATGTCGTCTATCTACTAAAGGACGAGAGCTATCCACTCAAGGTCCATTTACAATATACAAGGGCACCTCTTTTTAAATGACTCATTTAAGATTTGCGCAACAGTCCCAAAGCATTTTCAAAATTTGTGCTGCTTGTCCAGTTGTTTTCCGCTTCCACGCTGGCTCACTTGACGAGTCAGTGATGCTCCTGCATCATAGATGTATGTTGTAGGTTTGCATTTGCAAGAGTGTGTTTGATTTTTAGGCTTGAGATCTCTTTGAGGCTTCACACCAGGAGGGTGTGACAGAACGCTGCAGGTTCTGATAGCCGTGCATAGAAGGCGCATTTCTGAATTCTACAGGTTTAGACAAAGACATGCTGCGGGCACAAGAACTGGAATCAACAACTCAGAAAAGACCTGTGAGGTTGTTGAACACCTCGGAAGGAAAGGTGATGTAGGAGATACACAGTTGCAGATAGAAGCTCTGAGGAGTTCTGTGAAGCTCTACCAGGTGGGCATTGAGTCAGTGCAAGGAGTGCACAAAGGAAGAATTCTGCTGAGAGTTCACTGAAAAGAAACAGAATCACTAAGGATACTGAGAGCTCTACTAGAAGGGCATTGAGCAGGTGCATAGAGTGCACAAAAAAAGGGCATAACTGTTGGATGTTCTGTGAGAAGATACTCTGCCAGGAGGGCATTGAGTAGGTGTGTAGATAGGCACAGGGGAAAGAGAACTCTTTGAGTTCTGTAATTTAAAGAAGAATCCACTGAGGGATCTTCACAGGGTTATTGAATACCCAAAAATACTCAGAAATAGGTTGCTTGAGTGAAGGGAGAGCCAGGAGGGCATATAAATTCTCCATTTGAGGGAGAAAGGAAAAGAAGAACCGAGTTTCCTTGGAGGTTGAAGCTATAGGAAAGCTTAGGGTGGATAGCACTTTTGTTTGTATGTGAAGACTCCGCGAGAGTGCAGACGTCAAAAATACTTTGAGGATCGGGAGTAAAGCTCAGGAGGAGTAGCGTTTTCATGCGCATGGTGAAGCTTAGAGTCGAAGAGTTTGAAAGAGGAAAACAGGCAAAGGTCGAGGCCTTTGAGAAACTTGGAAATCCTTCCAAGCCTGATAAGGAAAGCGCCAAAGCTTGGGAGGAGTAACATCGGCCATCGAGTCAGCCGATAGATTCTAGACCGTTGGATTTACCATGTCCAGGGAGGAGCATAGGAGTGCATAGAAGAAATGATCTGAGCCGTCAGATCTTGAGCAAATCACCCGTCAGCCATCAGATCTGACCAGAGGTGCATGGGGTTTAAACCTCGGAGAAGAGTAGAGACGAATGTTCCAAAAGGTATCGACACTCGAGATATCAGGGATCTCGAGGACATGATGTCAGAGCATTTCAGTATTAGATTTCACAAAAGCACGAAATGATGGAGGACCATCCATCATAGGGGGACCCGTGGCAGAAATCTAGGAGCTCGGGAAAGGTCCTGAAAAGCTAAGAGGGTTGTGTGGGCCACAGAGGAGTCGGCAAGGTGGATAGGTGGCATGCTATTTTGGAGTTTTACAGAGTGAAATCCCGAACACATTACATCAGGATTCAGGATATTGTGAAGTCTGAAGTGTCGATGAGGTGAAGTGGCGTTGAAAAGTCAAAGCTCGCGAAGTGTATCGGAGTTTCAATAAATCGGGATTCAAGAGTCAAGGAGACAAGTTTCTTGACATCGCTATCGCCGAAATTGTGATAAGGAAAATCCTAAAAAGGAAAGAGAATGGTCAGCGTTGACTGCGTCGGGTTTTGGGGATTCGAGAGATGAACGCCTAGCCACTAGATTGGCGAAGTTGCGAAGCCCGATCTCCTAAGTGCAAAGAGGGGATCCCGTGAGAGTTTGTTGTGGGTGCATATTTCCCGATAGGGAAATAGAAGGACCATTTAGAGTTCTTCGGGCTGCTGAAAGAGGAAAGATCCTGTGTGCATGCCGACCTTCCGACCTGTGGGTTGTGTAGGGAGCGTGCATTGGCGACACTCACCAACAAGAATATCAAGACATTAAGAACATATAATGGAGGAGAATACACCTCGAAGAAGTTCATTTTATTCTGCAAATCGGCAGGGATTAGGAGGGAGTTGATTGTTCCTCATAATCCTCAACAAAAAAGTGTAGCAAAAAGAAAGAACAAATCTATCGAAGAAACGGTAAAAGCCTTATTGAACGATCAAGTTCTATCCATGTTTCTATGGGGAGAAGAAGTAATGAAGGAAATATATGTACAGAACAAAAGCCCTCATCATATATTAAAGGACATGACACCAGAAGAATCCTTCTCAGGTAAGAAACCTAACGTGGAAAACCTAAGAATATTTGGATGTCCAGTATACTCTCATATTCCCAAAGACAAAAGGAATAAACTAGAACCCTAGGGAAAGAAGGGGATATTCGTGGGATATAGTGATTCATCCAAATCCTATAGAATATATATTCCAGAAAAACACAACATCAAAGTTAGCAGAGACTTAATGTTCAATGAAAGAATGGCCTTCAGGAAATCCATTGAAGAAATTATAGAGGAAGAAAAACTTGAAGAACCTAATGAAGAGAACACAGAAAAAGAAAATAATGAAAAGTATCAACCTAATCATCCTATGGAGCCATGTGAGAACATTGATTCAGATATCATACCAAAGACCAATAAATGACCAGCTTGGCTTGAAGCTATATTACAAGACACAGAAAGACTCTAGGTTCCAAAAGGAACATCTAGGAAGAGTAAAAGACGGAAAAGATTCTCAAGTTATGCAGCAAACATGAAAAAGATTCTAGATGAAGAACCTACCACATTTGAAGAAGCAGTCCAAAAGGGACAATGGAAAGAAGCTATGGTGGAAGAAAATCAATCCATTATGAAAAATGAAGTATGGGAAATTGTACCTAGACCTAAAGAAAAACCAGTGGTAACCTCAAAATGGGTATACAATATCAAACATGCAGCAAATGGAAGTGTGGATAAATACAAGGCAATATTCGTGGCCAGAGATGATGAAACATTTTCTCCAGTGGCTAGGTATACCTCCATCAGAGCTATCATATCTCTTGTCACTTCCATGGGATGGAATCTACACCAGATGGATGTAAAGACAGCTTTCCTCAATGGAGCTATTGAAGAAGAAGTGTATATTGAACAACCTCAAAGATTAGAGGTACATTCCAGAAACACTCACATTTGTATATTGAAGAAATCTCTGTATGGACTCAAGCAAGCTCCAAGGTACACCAGAATGGAAAACTATCTAACAAGACTTGGTTTCTCCAAGAGTCATGCAGATCCAAACCTTTATTACAAAGTCGTGGATAACGCACCTATGATGCTACTATTATATGTTGACGATCTATTCATAACAGGTGAAAAATCTCTCATTATCTAGTGCAAGAAGGAATTAGCCTCTGAATTTGATATGAAAGATCTAGGTCTCATGCATTATTACTTGGGACTAGAAGTATGGTAGAAGCGTGGTGAAGTATTCCTTGGACAAGGAAAGTACACAATAAAGATCCTTCAGAAGTTTGGAATGATGGACTGTAAGTCCATGGACACTCCTATGAATGCAGATATAAGAAAAGTGAAAGTCCTAAATTCCTATATAGTAGATCCATCTCTATATCGACAACTAATTGGATCATTGATGTATTTGGTAAATACTCGACCATATATCTTCTTTGTTGTAAATACATTAAGTCAGCTCTAGGTGGAACCTAGACAAGAGAATTGGATAGCTACAAAGCATGTCCTAAGATATATTAGTGGGACAATAAACTACGGCTTGAGATATACTGCATCCATTGATATCAATCTTCATGGATTCACAGACTCTGATTGTGCAGGAAGTGCAGAAGATATAAAGAGCACTTCAGGTATGTGTTTTATCTTGGGCTCCGCTATGATATCTTGGGATAGCAGGAAAAATAAGTCTGTCACACTCAGCACAGTAGAAGCAGAGTATATGGAAGCATGTGAAGCATGCATAGAAGCAGTATGGCTAAGGAAGTTAATCTCTGATTTATTTGATCAGATTCTAGAATCAACCATAATATATTGTGATAATAAGAGTTGTATAATATTATCACAACATCCAGTGTTTCATGAAAGGTCGAAACACATTGAGATCAAATACTACTTTATTCAAGATAAATTCCAAGAAGGAGAGGTAAAGCTCAAGTATATCCCCACTGATGAGTAGACAACAGACATCCTAACAAAACCTCTATCCAGAATTAAGTTTGCATATTTCTGAGAGAAGATGGGGATCGTGGAAATAACTCCCTTAGTTGAAAGGGAAGACTCTCCAAGTTAGGAGAAAGTACTGAAGAATATAATTGAAAACATTTATTTTTGTGACTAAATGACTCTCTATATTAGGAGGGAGCACTGAAAATATTATTTATCTTTGTAATTGAAAATAGTCCAGATTGGACAAATTCTTTCTTGTTCAGAAAGTGGATTGAGATTTCTGACAGACAGTGACTTCCCATTGTGGTTAACCTGGGAGGTAGTCTGATTGCTGATGTATCATAGACAACAACTTCCCATTGTGGTTAACATGGGGAGTGGTCTAGGGAAATCTCTCTTCCTGAGGGTTACTCAAGAAGACTGGCCTGCCTTGCCGGACAATGATTTCTCATTGTGGTTAACATGAGGAATGGTCCATTTTGGAGGTTGATACAGGACAGTATTTTCCTCTTGTGGTTAATGGAGGAAATGGTTTGAACAGTCATTCCTTAGGGTTTATACATTCTCTCTAAGTTGCACTTTGATTAGTGTAGCAGGAATGGCCCAGGGTGGGGAATGGTCCAGGCTCAACAATCAGGGGCAGTCATTCCTTAGGGTTTATACATTCTCTCTATTATCACTGAAATTTCGTCCGCACATGGCGACAAGAACTCAGTATCGTCAAACAGTAATGAAGTCATTCATGGCACTGAATTAATTTCACGGCATTGCAAAAAGGTCAAAAACTATACAAAGTAACCAAAAATTGAAGGGCACTTTACAGAAGTTTGGTGTGCGCGCACATGCGCGGAACATAAACGTACCATGCACGCATACGCGCAAGATGCGTGGATTTTGGCGCAAAAACCTGTGCACCTACTAAATGACACATTTATTGAATTGGTCGGCCTCCCAACCACTTATGGATCAGCTCCCAAGCCGATTTGACCCTCAAATCTGAGCTGAATCCGCATGGTAGGCTGGTCAAAGACCTAATGAAGCCCTAAAGAGCCCCTTTTCACACTTCAAAGGAGTTACATAATCACCCAATACTATGCTATAAAAAGCCATGAAGAAACATCATTTTCTCAAGGAATTTCATGTAATGTTATGCTGCTTAGATTGTTTTAAGGACTCACTCCTTGGCAATAACACATTA
>ML782383.1:825676-844705 GCA_009831015.1 Picea engelmannii | reverse complement strand
GAAAAACATATATCCATCATACCTTATTTCAATATCAATGGAGTTTCTAGTTTATTCTTCAAATACCTTCAAGTCTCACCTCTACAAACAACAAGTTCATTTCAGATCTTCTAGAACGTGGTTTTTTTCCTTTCTGGAGTCACCAAATGGGAATAAGACAAGAGAAATGGCTTCATCAAATTATTGTAGCCAACCACTCTCATACCATTATGATCCATAAATGGTAGGCCTATGACATATTGTCTATATTACCAAGACATATCTTCATTGAAAAATAATAAATGTAAAAGTATTTGTAATTACTTTTGACCCGAGATGAAGCTTCTCCATTGTCAATTCATTACCATGAAGAAATGGCTTTGTGCAAATACGGTTTCACTTCTCGGCTTAATTGGTTGTGGTTCCAAGGCCAATTCCCAACAACATTGTAGGAAAAATACATTCTACATCAAATTTTCAAACCCAACAATTGATAATCACCCATTTACCCATTCATTACATTTAGTCAAAGAAATAAAAAATATGCATGGTTCTTTGTTCTTACCATTTCCATTGCAATTTCAATCATATCATTTCTAACTACGATTTCTCATAGGGGAGTGGGGGAAGTTATGGCATCATATCCAACAATGGCATCTTCATATGACAGGGGCCCAAATAATTCGGTAGAAGTGGGTCTTGTTTTAGAGATGGAGATGACTAGGGGTTTTCCCCATACTACATGATGCCCTGAGAACTCTTTAGATAAGACGATGGGTTGATCATCACTCTGAAGGTATTTATTTTCTACAACATTAACTAATAATTTATTGCCTTATACCTTTCAACCAACTTATTGAAAAGCATATCCATAGGATTATTTGATACACTTGCAAAGTGTGATCAAGTTTCTTCCTTCTTTCCATGCAATGTTGAAGAAAAAAATCCTCGTCATGGAATTCTTCAAGAGCCTACTCACAATCTCAAAATCCTACAAATTGCTTTGATGAAACTTGAAATTGAAGACACAACCCTTGGACAATATTTACGAAACCATCAATGTGTTGCAATTTCTCTCAACGTACAAACGAACAATTTTGTCATAATATCCTTATGAATAATGTTTAGGTCTGCCATAAAATCCCTAGTCTTGACCTCCATTTGTATTGTCAGTATTTGAGATGGAGGTCCTAAGGTGCTAAGTATGTAATGGTGGGGTCAGTTGTTAAGATGATGGGGAGGTAGGGTTTAAGGGAATGTGTTTCACCTTGTTTTTTATACTAAATGCAAAAAACATTCATCATAACATCTTCATGAACGATTCCCATGTAGCCAAATGCACATGGAATATGTGTCACTTATCATGCAACATGGATTAGGTAAATACCCTATCTTACCACCACTTCCCTTTCCACCCTTAAGTCCTTATTTAATTCCATAGGTTTATCATGCAATGTGGTTTAGCATGTGTTTTTGTTGTTGTTGGGATTTGGTGGTCTGTGCTTGTCATGCAACATGGATTAGGTAGATACCCATGTTCAACCCTAGGTTTCTTTGATTCCTACAAAATTATTATTGTTTCCCTATAGTATTGGGGTTTAGGATGGCCTTGTGGGAGTTGACAATGCAACACATGGGGGTTAGCAAAAATTAGAGGCATTTTGTGTCATGTGGTTCCTCTTCCTTGAGTAGAGAGTGCCTAGTTGGGTTATCCTAGTCTAGTATTTATATTTTTATATAACATTTCTAGAAGTTATGGCATTTCTCAAGTTCAAGTGAGAATTTGTTTCTTAGGTTCATTTTGCACAAATCCAACAAACAAGAACCTTAATACTATTTTTTTCTTAGATCCATATGATAAATTTATCATGTCCTTAGTGTTTTCACATTTTTAATATGTCCTTAATATGTCCAAAATCAAGAGGGGTATCACATTAAACTAGGTGGTTGACCACTAATATTGGTAATTGCACCCTAGTTTAATTGTGCATCCAAAACTAAAGATATAAAAGTTTTATTTAGAACTGTGAATATGATGATGGACTACTAACTAACAACACATGCACATGCAACTAAAGGTACAGTCAAACAGGTACATGTCAGATATTCCTTCATCGAGTGAGGAAAGCTTAGGACAAATAGAGGCCAGAAATGTGACTACATATAGTAGATATGATAAGAAAATAAGTACCAAAGGTGAAAAAGTTAGAATAAAATTTTGTAGACGCATGAAATTTTTTCTTGCCAAAGGAAGATCATGATTTTATGATGATGAGAGCATAGGAGACATAGATGTTCCACTCAAGTATAAGCATCTTGTGAAGAAATGGGTACCTAAGGAACTACCTCCTATAGATGTTGACTTCGTTTTCAATAATAGGACATATCGCATTGCAGCATCCTCCCTGCATGGCTTGGGGATATTTTCCATGGATGGAATAATTGTGAAATACAATACAATAACTAAATTGATGGACTATGTCGGATCATGTTATAATTATAATGATTGGATGCAGCTGGTCTGGTACATGTGAAGTATGTGGAGATATGCACTCGCCGCAAATTATATACAACTAATAAACAAGGATAAAAATAAGGGAGAAGCTATCTATATTGATGGAAGGATTAAAGCTTCTGGCAATATCACAGGGTTTATAAACAACACATGACCCGAGACAACAAATAACAAACAAATTGCATATATGAGGGACGTGAAGAGAATCGGGTAGTCTTATGCGCAATAAAAAAGATAGCCCCTGGGGAAGAGTTATTAGTGGATTACCATTTGAATCGAATAGAAACATTAACTAATAGTGTGCAGTTTCTTATGCAACACCTCTTTAAGAAACCTCTACTTATTGCATTATATTTTTTTATTATCTTTAACATTGTTGTAAATATTATCTTTAACGTTGTTTTTTTGTTATCATTAACATTTTTTTAAATATTTGGGGGTTCTAATTATATTATAATGTGGTAGGATGATCATGGAAAAGGGTCAGTCGTGGAACATGTAAATGATTATTGTTGTCACAGGGGAAGACATAGGGTTCAACACTACAACAATGCACCAACAAAACCCTAACAACCAGCCCTTTCGGCAACACCTACGAAGCAGATGAAGTCTCACCCGAGGTAGAGGCAGCGGTGGTTGCAGGACTCAGGTGTCTGCAAGCTTAGCTGGGACACAAATCATGGTTCACCCCCACCTTGGGGATATGTCCACAAAGTCTTCTTCTTTATTAGCTTCAGTCAATCAGGTTACAACACAAAGCTTCAAAAATCCTTACTCTGCATAGAACAGAAGATCTGTGCAACTTGCTAGATCCTTCTTCCTTGCACTTCACACAAATCCTTTCATAACCTCCTACAAAAACTTTCACTTAGCAATGCAAGCCTCTTACAATCATGCACAGAGAACTTACAATCCACATCTGATCACATAGATCTAGTTACTAGCACTAATCCATCGGCTATACATCACATAGATGCACTATCATCGTCTACTTACTTCACCTAGACATCTATTTATAGATTACAAAAGTGGGCCTAAGCATGGGTAAACCCATGGGAAGACATCCCTTTCCCTTTACATTATCCCCAAAAACCTAAAAGGGGTCCAGCTTCGACGATTTTCACTTCGCGTTGTGCTCCATCTTTGACAAGTTGTTGAAGTCCCAAAACTGTCAAATATGACCAAGTGTTCCTCAAAACTTGGTCAAGGAAAACAGGCTCCCAACACGCACCTGTGACTCATCCAGAGTCACTCTGGTCTGATCAATTCATCCTTGAATGCCTCAAGCTACTTCGACCTGATGTAGTGCGATAGCCTCTTGCTCAATGAACTCCTAGATCACTGCGTTGTTTACTGGCCCTTCTAGGTGTTGTTCTATGGTGATGACAACATGTTCAAGCTCATCTCCCTAGCTTTCAACTTCAGTGAACAATTAGCATGACTTTTCTTGGATTGGTTGAAGTCGTTGGGAGACTTCCATCACTTTACTTTGCAGCGTGTGTACCTTTTGTTGGGCGATGCATTGTTCTGCAAACCTCTTCATTCTTTCGACTGGGGTCAAGGCCTTCAGTTGTGCCTATAGCGTATCTACATGTTTCTTTTCTTATTGGAGCTATGCCTCCAATGGCTGCAACTCTGGATTCTCTGTGAGGTTCTCATAAGTCTAGGTGCTTCTAGTGCTTAGCTACTTGTATTCCAAGGCAAAGGTTTTTAATTATCCAACTACCCTACAGGCAGTTACCTCCCTTAGATCTCTTATTTATTGAGGAGTCTCGAGCATGGTATGAAGTTCCATATCTGTGATGCGCTACTGAAGTTGTTGGATTACTTCTTCAACTTGTGTCACCTGATGTGGAACACGTTCTTCAATCTTCACTTCTATGACCATCATAGAGCGAAGTTCTTTGTGAACCCTTTCCTGTACTTCAAGTTGCTTTGCTAGAAACTGGTCCTTTCTCTGCTGTAACTGTGCTTTTTCCTCATCCCACTTCATTTTCGGGGAAATATTTTCTCATTCTGCCTTACTCTGTTGTTCTATAAGTGCATTATGTACTTGTGTCAAAGCCTGGGTGGCTTGTGTTGTGTCTTCTTGAGCTCATCGAAGGATAGCTTTGAATTTATCGAGGATCTGGTGTAATCAGGTGGACTCATTGCCTGCTCCTGCTATTCCAATTGTCAAGGGCATAGTAGAAACTGCTCAGCTAGACTAGAGTGCATGTTGCACTTCCTAAAGTTTTCCCTTGATTTGACTGAATACCTCCTCCTGCTTCTCTTCTTTCTTTTTTGCGATCTCTAGTGAAGCATCATTCAGCACAACGATTAAGAAGTCGAAGTCATCTAGTGTGAGGGTAGACTTAAACATAGTCCGAGTGGCCTTAGTTTTATTTCAGGATGAGGGATTTGGTGGGGTAATCTTCATTTTATTGGAGGGATCCTCCTCCTCTCTAGGCAGAGTAACCTCACCTTTGTTTTTCTCAACTTCTGTGCTACCTAGTTCTTCACCATCACCTCCCTGTGCAAGTGAGATCGAAGTGGTATTCGTGGATGTGCTATGGACATATTGAACTTCATCATCCTTCTTAGTCTTGCTTGGTCTAGGTGTATCCAGCATAGCTTTAGGGCTTTCCATGTTGTACATTTATGCGGGGTCCACTCCAACAAGGAGGTCCGTCGACCATTCCTTGGTAATCTACTCCAAGTCTTCTTCTGTCAACTTGTAATAAGATTAGAGTTGTTGTTTGTGCTCATCAGCGCGCGCTGTGATATAGGTGAAGTGGTGGTACACGCTGAATTTTATCAAAGGTCTAAACCTATGAAGTGTGTTTGGGGTGAGGCATGGTGTAGACTGGATTTTATTCTTCAATTGGTTGTTATAGGCATGGAAGATGGAATTGGACTTCCACTACTTGTTCATGTCGTTGGAGTACCACAGCGTATAGAGCTTTGCAGCCAGTGGTTCGAAGGGTTCAATCTTTAGAAAAGTGTCACCTTCTGGTAGCTTCGAGGCAATGAAAGTGATTAGTATGAGAAACCAACTAAAGTGGAACTCATACCCTTGGTCTTGCACTTCTCTACAATAAATCTCTAGCTAGTTTTCAAGGTACTATGCCCATTTCATTTGTAGTCCCTCAACGCACTTCCCTATGAGGTCAACTACAAATCCATTCACTTGTGTTGGTCTATTCTTTCAAACTAGCTTGCCCGCGATCAGCTGACAGGAAAGGCGCACTATGCCACTCTAGATAGAGGCTACCTTGTAGCCTCACATGCCTTTCTCAACATCGCCATAAGTTTCTTTTATCCTCTGTGCTAGTGCTCAGTCTGAGGTCTTTCCAGGGTAAAACTCTTGTGGGTCGGGGCCTTGCATACTAAGTCCTGTGATCCAATTGATCAAGGTCAGATCCACAGTGATGCAGTGGTTCAACCATAAGTATCCTCCGTGGTAGTAGGAAAACAACAACTTGACGCATGCGTTGAATTCTTGGTGTCTGTCGAAGTGCGAGATATTCATTACATTAAGCAGGGTGGACTGCATGAGGTTCTGGGTCCATGTCTACAGGACAATATTAGAATTCTTTCCTTTGGTCCCGGTTAAGTACTTAAGCGGGGCTAACATGCTGTAAACTTTATGATCTCTAAGGTTAAAATCACTAAATTTCAATGTTGTGAGCTTATCCTAGTCAGCACGAACTGTGTGCACCACTTTTGGAAGGTACGCGGTGATCAAAGTGTACTCAAAGTCTTGAGGTACACTGTCATGGTTGATGGCACCACTTAGAGGTGGTAAGTAAGTAGGTAGAATGCATGGGATAATCTTGGCATTTGCGATGTCATCCCTGTGGTTGGTCTATTTCTCATCGGTTGGCCGAGATGGACCAGCATGAGCAGTGGAAGGGGAGGCCTAGGGTCCTCTCATTGATGATGCTTGGACTCATGTAGATAATCCTCACTCTGACATGACTCTCTCAGTCATTAAGTCAATCAAAACTTCTTCAACTACTTTCTCAGCAGCGTTGAGCTCGTATGACATACAAGCTTGGGTCAACTAGCTTGGGTGTGAAAATGAATTCAGAGACTACAATGAATAGTATGGGAACAAGGAAATGATCATAGGGTGAAGTAATCATAGGTTTTGGACTCAAATTCTCACTTAGCAAAAAGTATTCTCGGTGCGTGGTGTGACAGACTAAGTAGGGAAACTTAGCAATAATCTGCTTGCAACAGGTATGAGGTTGCATTAACTTATGTTTTGTCCATTATGGCACGGTCCAATGGTTTAGTGGTGAGCCATAAATGCTTTCTGACCCATTCAAAGTGGTATTTGAATGTTTATATTGGCTTCCAATGGCTATATTACTTCGCCTTGACGAAATGGCATATGTTGTTGTTCTGATATCCCTACGAAGCTCAATTCCTGTTATTTTTCCTTCTGAGAAGTTTCCTATGGAATCCTCTATAACTTTTCGATCTTGGCTCTCTTCTTACTTAGCTTCCTAGCCTTTTCCCAGTGAGCTTCATCTCGGTCATCTTTTTTCCATTTAGATTCTTATCTTCTCTCGACATAGTCACTTCGCGATGCTGAGATTCTTTTTTCAGATCCAAGGGTAATACTACTTCATCATATGGATTAGGTATTTTGGTCTTCTATGGTTACTCTAATTCTCTTATAGCTTCTTCATCCAAGTACCTGGTGTTCAATAGCTTAGATCTGTTCTCTTTTTGTTCCATCAAGTAGGAAATCCTTCTAGTCATAAATTCCATGAGTTCTTGCTTCTTTTGTTCTAGGGCTTCCTTTTCTTCTTTTCTCCAGATCTGGTCTTTTTCAATCCATATCTTACCTAACAAAGATGGAAATGGGGCATGGTCCTCAATAAATTTAATAACTTCGAATTCTTCCTCTGTCGAAGATCCATGGGTATTCATAGCTATCTGGGCAATCCTGCCACATAGGGTTACCATTTTTCCTTTAAAAAACACTATTTTTCCTAGTGAAGGAACCATAGAAGGCTTTCCTAGGGTTTCCCAAGTACTTTCTGTCATAATGTTCATTTGTGTTCCCTCATACAGAGCACAATCAATGTCGAAGTCTCCTATTCTTACTTCGATTTTCAGCTTTTCTTTGAAGATATCTGACAAACTGGCATCTTTATGTTCATCCAGGGTTTCTTTCATTTTCAATAACATACTCTCTGATTCTTTCTGGGGTTCTTCTATAATCTTAGTCTCTTGATCTCCTTCAGAGTTCTCTTGCTCCATATTCATCTTTTCAAGTATAGTAGTAATTTTAGGGCAATCCAGTACTTCATGGTCCATAGCCTTACAACAAAGGCAACTAGGGTTTCTCCCAGGGAATTCCTTATCAAGATGTCCTAGTCTTATGAAATTGTAACAAAGAGTTAATCCTCCCTTTCTCTTCAATGATCCCCAACTTTTCTTGTACTGTGTGCTAGGAACATAATGGCTAGCCTGCAAAAATTTATTTCTAGGATCCTTCATCCATTGGTTAGTCCAAAAATTCTTTCTATGCATAGGTATAACATATATATCATTATACTTATGAGATCTATTCATATCAAACTTTGTTTCATCTAATAATTCCCTATTTTTCAAGATAGGAAAAAGTCTATCAAGCATACCTAAATCCATGCTTTAGAAACAAAAATCTTCACTTCTTTTACTTCTATAGAGCACAAAGCTTCCAGATCTAAGAACTTTGAACTATTCCTACCTTTATCAGAGCACAGAGCTTATAGATCTTACCTCTTTTCTACAGATCTGACCTCTTTCTCTCAGAAATTTCCACTTTTATTTTTCTTAGAGCACAAAGCATTCAAATCTCGCTTTTTTTCTTCATATCTAATCTTATTCCTAGCACAAAGCTTCACAGGTCGAGTAAAATGCTACGCACTAGGGAAGCATATCTACACATGGAGATTTCACAATTTTAGGACGAATCTTTGCACAACGCTTCTTCTTCTCAGTTCCCAGCAATCACAATTTCAGTTCCTGGCAACAAAACCATTTGTTGGCACAAGGGCAGACCCAGGTTTCAATGCTACAACAGTGCACCAACAAAACCCTAACTACCGACCCTTTTGGAAACACCTGCAAAGTAGATGAAGTCTCACTCGAGGTAGAAGAAAGGGTGGTTACAGGACTCAGGTGTCTGCAACCTTAGTTGGCACACTGATCATGGTTCACCCCCACCCTGGGGCTACATCCACAAAGTCTTTTTCTTTATTAGCTTCAGTTAATCAGGTTACATAATAGAGCTTCAATAATCTTTACTTTGCACAGGGCAGAAGATCTGTGCAGCTCGCTAGATCCTTCTTCCTTTCACTTCAACACAAATCCTTTCACAACCACCTACAACAACTTGCACTTATCTCTGCAAGCCTCTTACAATCATGCACAGAGCACTTACAATCCACATCTGATCACACAGATCCAGTTACCAGCATTAAGCCAACGGCTATACATCACATAGATGCACTATCGTCGTCTACTTACTTCGCCTGGACATCTATATATATATTAAAAAAATGGGCCTAAGCATGGGTAAACCCATAGGTCGACATCCCTTTCCCATTACACTATCCCCCAAAACCCTAAAAGGACCCAAAAATGGGTCCAGCTTCCATTATTTGCACTTTGCATTGCGCTCCATCTTTGACAAGCTATTGAAGTCCCAAAAATGGTCAAATATGACCAAGTGTTCCTCAAAACTTGTTTAAGGGCCAACAATTATCAATTTCCACTTTCATTTTACGTTGTTTTTATTATTTTATTATATAATTTTCTTGAAATAACATTATTTTTGCTGAAATTATATGTAGTCAGCAGGCCATGTGGTTCATGATTCCGTCGATGAGGAGGGGTCATATTCTTGCATTGATCCCATGCTCTTATTAAAAAAAAGATCATTAAAACTAACAAGGAACTTTTTAGCTTGTTAGATCCTCTAGAACAAACTCCGAACATCAAAGAAAAGATCAAGCTCCTTATGTCACAACTTAACACATATAGCCATAATTTAGTTTTTTTTTTTTTTTAATTCACTTATATGTTCAATTATGATACTTTATTCTTTAAATTTTACATTATTTCATGAAATAACATTTTCCTTTTTATAAAGGAATATTTGGAGCTTGTTCAGCCTGATGTTGGTAGTAGTGGTGGTACAAAAATGCTACAGAGTCCTGATGTGGGAGGTCATACAACTGCTAGACCACTATTTACTTCTCCATCTTCCACACCTCATTTAGATAGGAGCCATGACACACACCGACAGGCATCCACACCTCGATCAGAGTCTAGATATGGTGGCACAGATGAGGATCATAGTGATGTGGTTGAGATGGTTGCATTTCCTAGAGCTAGACGTGTGACAAGCACGAGGACCCTTCCGTGCACATTTTTGGTCGACGATAATGGACTTTCATTAAAACAGTCAAGACTCCTAGGTAGTTTTAATTCACATTTTAATCGTTTAATGTTGTCCTCATACAGAAATCATCTACATTATTAATTTTAAATTAATGATCATATATTTTTATGTGTAGGAAATGATCTTTTTTATAGGCACGTAGAGAGCAAGGCCTTGTCTATTTTGGGGAAACCTTATGCATGAGGTGGAACTACCAGAATTCCAACCTCAAAAAGGAACTTATGGATTATCATGAAGGCCTCTTTGGTGTAGACACATTCAATACAAAAGTGGTCACATCTCTAGTGGGTGAATATTTAAAATATACCCGGGATGTTTATAGAAGAAGCTTGGAAAGAAATCCTAGGTATGAGCGTCCTCCCTCAATTCCAGAGAGGGAGTGGAAGGCGATCATTGATGATGCAAAAGAGAAGATTTTGAAAAAATCAAGAGAACAAATAACTGGTACACCAAGGTAAATTACAATTATTTGAATTCAATACTAGCTTTATTTTTCTTTAGATCTAAATAAAAGTGTGGTTATATATAACATACTTGAAAATTTTGATGATAGGTTTCCTAACACTTCGAAGGAAACCAAAGAAAGGATTTTCAAACATGGCCAACACAAGCTAGGCCAGGGTGACTACTCGAGGTTACAGTCACGAATCGTAAGTACCCAAAAATATTAAGAATATTATTTATATCACCTTACAACTTTAAGGTAATTGCAGCCAAAAACATTAAAAAAACATACCTTTATGCAATGCAAGGCGACGACTTCGGAACTGAAACCATGGATGAAGAAATCCAACTTGGTTACAAGTACATTTATAAAGCCATGGTTGATCGTACGAAAAGCATGGGGCAGACCCCAAGATCCAATTTGCGGGATAAGGTAAATAAAAATTAGTCCACATTAACCTTTCATTACTTATAAAATACGTAAATGTTTGATATCATCCATAATTTAATGTCTTACTTTGTTTTAATCAAGGGAGAAACACGATCAATGAAACCATTAGTATTGAACAACAAAGCATTGATAGTGAAATGCAACCAGTGTTAAAATTTTAGACCCCAACCTAGTTTCAGTCTCGCTGATTTTTCAGCCAATGTTAAATGCCCAAACCCAATTTTATATCAACAATTAAATAATTAGCAGAAAATAAACTTCAGAACTGAAACATGAGGATTTTGAACATCGTTTTAAGTGCAGAAATAAAATATCAGCAGTATGCAAAACTCAGAAAATTTATAGACAGAGAATTTTGGTCTAACTTCGACCCTGGAAAAACCCACAAGGGGAAAACCAGTGAGAGAGGGCTTTTTATTATTTATGACCAATACCTTAGAAAAATGCGCCAATACCTTAGAAAAACGCACCCAGATTTTATGACAGTACGACCTCTTGATTTCTGTGCAGATCCATATGGACTGTATGGATTTTCTTGCCCAGAAAATTGTGCCCAACACCCTCCTCGTTTTCTATGCTTGAAAAAAACTGTATGATAGCCTTGGAATGCGTGCCAATACTCTCATAAAGTCTTGTTGTTGTCTCCCTTGAAAACTGTGCACATTAATGGTTGTATGGCCTCTTCAAATCCGTACTGTATGACATGTTCTTCCTTGTTGTTTGTTGCCTCGAAATTCATGCTGCTATTTGGCTTGGGATGCATGCTCTCCTTCAGCAAATGTTGTCTCTCTTCTCTAGCTTGACCTCTCTCTTCTCTCTCTTGCTCTCTCAACAAGAAAATGAATGAACTACTCAAGAATGGGTGTGCCCTCTTGCCCTAATCGACCTCATGAGGGAAGGTGAGGGGTTTTCTAATCTAATAGTTGAGATTAGATTAGATGGGTGGTTGAGATTTGATGTCTCTTCACTCACCCTCACTTTAGCCATAAAGTTATCTTTTAATTTGCTTCTCACAAATTAATTTGACTAGGACCCACATTAGGCACTTTCTCCCCCTTAGGCACCTAGGGAAGAGAAACACTTGCCTTGGTACTTTATTTAATTAAAAATTTAACACTCCCTCATACTGAGGAAAGTGTTACTCACTACTCCAAGCTTGTCCCTGAAAAATACAAACTTGCCTTTACCCAATGCCTTGGTTAGTATGTCTACAACTTGCTCCTGTGTAGATATGTATTGTAGCTCCATAGCTCCTCTATGAACATAATCATAGATGAAGTGATATTGAATCTCAATATGCTTAGATCAGTCATGAAAAACTGGATTCTCTGAGAGTTTAATGCAACTCTGATTATCACAGTAAATCACGGTAGGCCTCAACTGTAGACCAAATAATCCAACCAGCATCTTGTGAAGCCAAAGGGCCTCATAACTGGTCTGACTATCTTCCATATACTCAGCCTCTACCGAGCTCAAAGCCACTAACTTCTGCTTCCGACTGAACCAAGACACAACTGTTGATCCCAATCCGAAGCAGCACCTTGAAGTGCTTTTCCTATCACTGACACATCCTGCCCAATCCGAGTCTGTATAGCCAACTAGATAAACTCCATCTCCTCTATGATAGTCCAAACCATAATCTACCATACCACAAAGATACCTGAGCACATGTTTTTCTGCCACCCAGTGCACTCTCCTAGGCTCCACCATGAACTGGCTGAGAGTGTTGACAGCAAAACAAATATCTGGCCTGGTATTGACCAAATACATCAATGACCCGATCAACTGAAGATTCAAAGTGGAATCCACCAACTGTGACTTAGAGGCATGAAGCTTCTTCCAGTTGGTAATCATGATAGTGGTCATGGGCCTGCAATCTCCCATCTGAAATCTTCTCAGAATGTCACATACATACTTCCCCTGTCCCAGGAATATGTTTCTAGGCTCTTGCCAAACCTCCAATCCCAAAAAGTAATGCATCAGTCCAATGTCAGTCATCTCGAACTCTAAAGCAAGGCTCTCCTTGCAGTTGTTGATTAGTCTCTCTGCATCTGTAATGAAAATATCATCCACATATAGAAGAAGAATGAGAGGATCCTCTCCAAGCACAATGAAGTATAGGTTGGGATCTGCCTCACTCTTCTCAAAGCCCAACTACTACAAATAGGCATCTATCCTCGAATACCAATCTCTGGGGGCTTGTTTCAACCCATACAATGCCTTCTTCAGTCTACACACATGAGACTCTCTCCCATGCACCTCAAAGCCCAATGGTTGCTCAATATACACCTCCTCCTCAATAAGACCATTCAGAAATGCAGTCTTCCCATCCATCTAGTGGATCTTCCAACCCATCTTTGCTGCAATGGAGATCACTGCCCTAATCGAAGTGTATCTAGAAATTGGTGCAAAGGTATCATCATAGTCGACTCCCTCAACCTGTGAAAACCCCCGAGCCACAAAGTGATATTTGTACTTCTCAATGCTTCCATCTGCAGCATGCTTTAGCTTGTAGAGCCACCTGGAAGTCACCATTGACTTCCCCTCAAGTCTAGGAATAAATTCCTAGACATCGTTCTTCATGATGGAATTGTACTCTTCCATCATGGAATCTCTCCATACCTGTCTACTAGAGGCATCCTCAAAAGTGGAATGCTTAGACTCCCGAATACTTCTCACCATCACGAAGTAGCTGCAAAACCTCTCGAGAGGTTTACTCTCCCTCACTACCTGTCTGGGATTCTCCACTGAACCATGTGCCTCCCTCAAAGTGTCCTAAAGCCACTTGGGATTCCTCCTCTCTGAAGTAGTGTCCTGTGGAGAGGACTCTCCCTGCTCAACCCCATCTGCTGAAGACAATGATCCTAATGTAGACTCTGAAGTGCCTGATCCTGAAACCTGTGGACCAGTAGCCTATGAACCTGAACTCTGTGGCCCTGTCACCTATGAACCTATTGTCACTGAAGCTGGTGGCCCCAAACTCTGTGTCACTGTAGTCTGTTGTGGGCTCACCTGAATCTGAGATGAAGACTACTCACCTCTCTCTGTCCCTTTAGAATTCCTAAAGGCTATGTCCTCCTCAAATCTGACATCCCTCCTCAAGACAGTCTTCCTCAAGGAAGGAAGGTAAATACAGAAAGCCTTTGAAGTCTCACTGTACCCAACAAAGATCCCTCTCTCTGCCATGGGCTCCAGCTTTGTCCTCTTCTCATAAGGGACATATGAATAAGTGATGCACCCAAAAATCCGAAAGTGCCACACCTCAAGCTTTTTCCCAGAGAAAGCCTCCTCAAGAGTCATGCTCCCCACAGCCCTGTGAGGACTCCTGTTCTACAAATAAACTGCAGTGTAGCATGCCTCAACCCATAGAAATAGTGGCAGCCCCTGATCATGTAGCATGGCTCTCGCAACCCCAACAATGGCCCTGTTATTCCTCTTTGCAACCCCATTCTGTTGTGGGTTGTAAGGAATAGTCAACTCCCTCCTGATGCCCTCTCCTGCACAAAAGTCCATAAACTCCTTGGAGGTATACTCACCCCCATTGTCTGATCTCAGGACTCTGATTTTCTTCCCTGTCTGGTTCTCCACAAGAGATTTGAACTCTTGGAACCAATTGAAGACCTGTCCTTTGGTCTTCATGAAGAAAATCTAGGACTTCTGAGAGAAGTCATCAATGAATACAACATAGTGTAGGGAACCAGCCAATGATGCCAAAGACATTAGGCCACATACATCTGAATGTATAAGATCAAGTATCCCTGCTACTCTACTGTCACTGCTCGAAAAAGCAGTCTTGTTGTACTTTCCCAAGGTACACCCCTTGCACAACTCATGGTGCTCTGAATTGAAATCTGGAACTCCCATCACCATCTCCCTTAGAACTCTCAAAGCCCCATGGTGAAAATGTGCCATCTTCCTATGCCATATCTCACATAGGTCACTGTTGCTGCTGGTAGAATGAATCAATGCTCTCACCAGCTGGAACAAGAACTTGTACAGCCTCTCATGTTTAGTACCAATCACTTTGGTCGAAGTGATGCTAGACCCTCTAGGGAAAAGAATCACCTACCCATCATGAAACAAGACCTCATAGCCCTTCTCCTCAATAGTAGAAATTGAAACTAAGTTCTTCTTCAAGATCAGAACATAAAGAACCTCTATCAAATCCATGGGAGGAAAAGACTCCCTTAGAAATGATACGGTCCCACAACCAGCCACCTTGATCTCCCGGTCATCTCCAAGCACTACCTCTACATCTCCACATTGTGTAAGATCTTTCAGGTGCTCACGAACTTCTATCATATGGAGAGAGGCACCATTGTCAATATACCAAGCATTTGTAGTAGTGGTCCTTGAGGATAGACATGCAATCAAGGAAAATTCCTTGTCAAACTTGGTGGAAAACTCTTCCACCTCTATTGAAGCTCCTATTTGTTTCTTCTTCTTGTTTGGACACTGTCCTGCATAGTGTCCAAACTTATGGAAAGCAAAGCACTTGACTTTGCTCATGTCTTTCTTCCCTTCACCCTTGGGATTTTGTCCTCCCTTTGAACCCTTTTTGAACTTCTTCTTGCTAGTGGTAGCAAGAGCCAAATTCTCCTCCTCATGACCAGTAGATGAGCTGCCATGTACATAACCTCTTCGAGTCCCCTCCTGAACAAAGTCATCCCAAAGACGTTCCCAACCGGGAAGCTTCTCCCTAGAAACAATGCCCTCCACAAAAACAACCCATTGTTTGGAGACTCCATTCAATGGTGTTCTCACAAGATCATTGCCAGCAATGGCTTCATGGATGATTTTAGGGGCTAAATTTCGCTCATGGGCTAATTTTCCATGGTTTTTCCAAAAAAAAGATTCGCTATTTTAAAAATGATTTGCCCAAATTCTATAGATAAAATTATTTTACCTTAAAAATCGCCAACATTTTATAAAAAATATATAAAATCCTTATAAATTTGAATATTTTTACAAAAATATTGCCAAACATTTATAGTTGGCATATGAAGGATTAGTAGGATTTGCCAAGGTTTGTACATTTTAAAACAAATTTCCATCCTTAAAATCATCCCCGGGCTTCCCCCATAGCTCCAAGTTCATCCCTCACCTGTGTCAATATAGTAAGGTATGTGACCAAATTTTCAGCCTTGGTCATTTTTATGCTCTTTAGTTTTTCCCGCAAAACCATCTTCTGGTTCTCATTTGTACTCTGGTACAGTTTAGTCAAAGACTCCCACATCTCATAGGCATGTGTCTTCCCCGTCAAGTGAGGAATCAAATGATCCTTGATGGCATCAATAATAAATCTCTTAGCCTTGATACTCTTCTTAGTATAGGCTGCAAGAAGAGTAGCATCAGTAGGTACCACAATAGGATGAGTAGTGGTATTCTCGACAATGTCCCACAACTCATTTTCTTGCAAAAGAAAGATCATCCTCTCCTTCCAAGCATCAAAATTTGCTGCCCCATCAAGTCTATCCTCAACTCTCAAACCAATTGCCATTGACCCTTTTTCTGCTGAAAATCACAAATTCAAAAAAATCTGCCCTGTGAAGTGTCTATTGTCATAACTTTATGTCTACTGAAATCTCTGCTTCTGTTTTCAGCTAATGTTAAATGCCTAAACCCAGTTTTATATCAGCAATTAAATACTTAGCAAAAAATAAACTTCAGAACTGAAACATGAGGATTCTAAGCATCGTTTTAAGTGCAGAAATAAAATATCAACAGTATGCAAAACTCAGAAAATTTATAGACAGAGAATTTTGGTCTAACTTCAACCCTGGAAAAACCCACAAGGGGAAAACCAGTGAGAGAGGGCTTTTTATTATTTATGGGCTTCTGAGAAATTTTTCTACAACATATTCATCTTCAGAAAATTTACAAACTTATCTGGACTTCCTGTAGCTTTGCCTCTCGATTTATGAACTAGAAATCCATACCACTATATGGTTGTTACAACATTAAATGTTGTATAGACTATCCTCGATTTGCATACTAAATTTCTGCTGCAACTGTATGGAAATTTCCAGCAGAGCAATACATTGAAAAACATGGCAATAACTTAGAAAAATGCACCTAGATTTTATGACAGTATGGCCTCTTGATTTCTGTGTAGGTCTGTAAGGACTGTATGGATTTTCTTGCCCAAAAAATCATGCCCAGCACCCTCCTCTTTTTTTGTGCTTGAAAAACACTGTACGACAACCATGGAATGCATGCCAATACTCTCATAAAGTCTTGTTGTTGTCTCCCTCGGAAACTGTGCACATTAATGGTTGTACAACCTCTTCAAATATGTACTGTACAACCTGTTCTTCCTTGTTGTCTACTGCCTCAAAATCCATGCTACTATTTTCCTTGGGATGCATGCTCTCCTTCAGCAAATGTTGTCTCTCTTCTCTAGCTCAACCTCTCTTTGCTCTCTCTTGCTCTCTCAACAAGAAAATGAATGAACTACTCAATAATGGGTGCACCCTCTTGCCCTAATCAACCTCATGAGGGAAGGTGAGGGGTTTTCTAATCTAACGGTTGAGATTAGATTAGATGGGTGGCTGCGATTTGATGTCTCTTCACTCGCCCTCACTGTAGTCATAAAGTTATCTTTTAATTTGCATCTCACAAATTAATTTGACTAGGACCCACATTAGGCACTTTCTCCCCCTTAGACACCTAGGGAAGAGAAACAATTGCCTTGGTACTTTATTTAATTAAAAATTTAACATCCATAAGATCATGGTGCTCCCCAGCAGCCCCATCCAAGTGAGATGCAGCCCCAAGATGTTCCTGTGACTGAGGCCCACGACAGTAAGATGTCTATATATTAATCATATACTTAATAATTTTGTACTTATAAATTTTGGCATTTCAATGGCAGAGAATGTCATAGATGATCATCCTCGACCTGAAGATCAGGTGAACAGGCCGTCATCCATTCCAATGGTGCCGACTTGAGGACTAGGTAAATAATTACATTGCAGAGTTTTTTTTTAATATTAATGAACTACTTCAATGATATTTAAAAATTGGCCATATAAATTTAATATTTTTTATTTTTTTAGGTGATGGCCCCTCACAGCAGCATCCACGTTGTGAGTACGAGACCAAATGTACTCGACATGAAAGGACTGAAACAACATCATTTCTTGAAGAGCACCCAATAAACGAAGACATGGACATGGATGATTTGCTTAAGAACTGGAAAGAAAAAAAGAAGAGGAAACCAAATTCATGATGTCATGTAATAATTTTATAAGACAGTTAGATGTACATTATATAGATGATAATATACACAAGGCTATTTCTATGGCTTGTATATATCTATGAATGTAATTTTGTTATACACTTAATGATAATTTCAGCTTCTCTTAATGATGCAACTTCCAAAAACTTGTGACATGATATAAACAACTTTGAAAGTCTTGTGACATGTTTCATTGTGTCTCACATAACAAAGAGCATTTCCATTCTTTTCATTTTTTCATGGACATGGTGTTGCTACTCAACATTGCCTCAAAGCCTACTTATTCATTCATCTATGATATGCACAATGATGTTGAACCTTCCACAAATCATTGCGAGAAGAAAAATAAGCCAAGGACAGGAACCCAAGGATTTCAATGTTAAGGTCTTGTGATTCCACAAGGTGGGATACAAAGAGGAATTGTTTCCATGCATAAACATGCTAAATACCTTGATTGAGAATGCGGATGTAACAAGTTGAACATTGAAATCATAGAGCGATGACATAATCGAGCAATATGGGTGGTCATACATGTTTAGCTATTATTCAATCATTTAACCTTTTAATGTCTTTGAAAAATGTAGGTTTGAAGGGTGGTCACCTCCATGATCCAAAACACATTTCTGAAAAGGTGTAAATAATTTTCTTCTCTTGCATCATGAAATTTTCCTTCATTTCCTTGTACACTTAAATTCAAAATAGGAAAAAAAAAATGACAAATAGCATGCATAACACATAATTGTTTTATGACTCGGAGTAATAGTAATTTTGCATATTCATAAACAAAAAAATGAGACTTATCTTTTAAAAAAAAATTGGTCCAAGAGATTGGTCATGTAAGAGAAAAATTCCATTGAACCACAACCATCTAGTGTAGATACCACCACCAACCTAGGCTATGAGGCCACCATGGTGAAAAAACCAAGCAATAAGATTCTATATTTCTCATCCCA
>ML782383.1:809526-823015 GCA_009831015.1 Picea engelmannii | reverse complement strand
TTTAATATAAAATTGGTCTAATGTGTCTTTATCCTAACATGGATAAGGCCTTGAATCCCATCCTTGGTCAAAAAATTCTCCTAATTGCATATGTATCCCACTTGGTGGCTAAATATCCCCTTTGAAGGATGCATGTAATGGTTAAGACCCCATTTTATCCCATGAGCCCTCAAATATTCATTTAGTTGACATGTCTCTTATTTTCACTACTTTACCATGGTCAAGACACCACTATCCATCCTTGGTATGAAAAAAACTACTATAGGCACCCATATCCCATTTTGACATCAAATATCCTTTGTAGAGGTCCTATGTGGTGATTTGAGTCCATGTTCATGGACAATATCCTTAAAATATTTATATATGACTTGAGTCCCTTTGTTTTCTCTCCTTGTCATGGTTATGACCCCTAGACCTATCCTTAGTGCATGAAACCACCTAACGTCACACATATCCCAATTGGAGGCCAAATATACCCTTGAAAGAAACTTTGTAGTGGTTCAAGGACATGTGCATGGTTCATGAGCATTAAAAGTTTCATTTAGATCTTAAGACCCTTTATTTTCTCACATGACCATGGTCACAGTCTCCAAATCCATCTATTGCATCTAAAGTTTTCTAATATTTCCCAAATCTCATTCATATGTTAAATATTATAATCCCTAAAATACTAATTTAGATCATACAACCCTTGTTTTCCTTCATTACCCATGGTCAAAGCCTTCAGACCCATCCCTGGTATGCAAATTCTATTAATGATGCCTATATCCCACCAAGAGGCCAATGATTTGAGTTTGTATGGTGGTTTGAGTCCTTTTTCATGGACTAAGGCCCTAGAAGCTTCATTTACAGCCAAATCTACGAGATCCATATCTTTTATGTAAAGCCTCCTAAAAGTACCAATATCGCCCTAAAGGACAAAGTTAATTTCTAAAAGTTTTTTTAGTTTTTTGAAGTATATTCCATGTCCCATAAGACTATTTACACTCATTTATGGATTAAGGACCTTATTTTCATCCCCTAATCATTGTCATGGCCCGAAGACCCATCCTGACTACACAAAAAATCCTAATGGAAACCCTTTCTCATTCATATAAAAAATATCCCCTTTAAAGGGATGATGTTGTAGTTAAAGGCCTTGATCATACTTTATGGATTAAGAACCCTATTTTCATCACCTAATCATGGTCAAGGCCCCAACATAAATCCCTACTATATAAAAAATCCTAATGGAAACTTCATCCAACCCGTATGGAAAATATCCCCTTTAAATGTCTCATGTTGTAGTTCAAGGCTTTAATCTTGGCCTATTCACCCAATAATATTTTTTCAAGGCTTGTTTCCTTGGATTTATCCCCCAACCATGGTTAAATCCTTCATATCCATCTTTGATACAAAAAATATTATAACAATACCCATATCTCACTCAAAGGTTCATGATTCCCTATAGACAACGTGTTATGTGGTTTAGGGCATTGATTGTGTCCCTTAATCCCTAAAGGATTCATAAATTACCCAAGGGCCTCATTTTCCTCGCTTGACCATGGCTAATTACTTAATTCACATGTCCCTAGTGAAAAATATTTCATAATGGTACACAAATTCAACTTGGAGGCCAAATATTTCCTCTAAAGGGATTATGTTGAAGGTGATGTTCATGAATATTGAGCTGTACAAATCCATTTATGGAATAAGGCCCTTATTGTCCTCCCTCCCTTTGTTATGGTAAAGTCCTTGAGACCCATTCCTACTATGAAAAAACTCATTATTATACCCATATCCTACTTATATGACAAAGATTCACTTTAAAGGAACTATGTTGTAGTTTGAGGCCTTGATCATGGCCTATTAGATCAAGAATATTAACTTAGGTCCTAATTCCCTCGACTTCTAACCCAACCATGGTCAAGGCTCTAGTACCCATCCCTAATGCATAAAACCTTCTAATGGCATCCACATACCACTATAATGATAATGATATCTTATATAGGGCATGTTTTGTGGTTAGTGGCCTTGTCCATGGCCCTTGTAGGTCCCCAAAAGATTCATTTAGAGACTAAGGGATTTATTGTCCTCTCATGCACATTATCAAGGCATTGAGACCTATCCCCATTATCCAAGAAATTATTGGAGAAACAATGTTCCTCTTGGAGGATATGGTAATATTAATATTAAAATGGTAATATTTATATTAAAATTACAGCCTAAAATACTTTTTTTATTTTTATTTTTAAATAAATATTGTTTTTCACACTTTCAATGACAATAATATAACTATGACGGATTTTTTATATAAACAACAAAAGTTGTCGTCGCAAGTGCGATGAAAACTTAAATTATTGCAACACATTTTCTATATAAACAATGAAAGTTGTCATCGCAACTGCAATGACAACTTAAATTGTTGTGACGCAGTTGCTACATAAACAAAAAAAAATTGTCGTCGCAAGTGTGATGACAACTTAAATTGTTGTGACGCATTTTCTATATAAGAAATGAAATCTTTCCTCGCAAGGGTCATCGCAAGTGCGATGACAACTTAAATTATTGTGATGCAGTTGCTACAAAAACAAAAAAAAGTCGTCGTCACAAGTGCGACGACAACTTAAATTGATGCGATGCATTTTCTATATAAGCAACGAAATGTGTCGTCGCAATGGACGTCGCAAGTGCGACGAAATGTTGGTTTCACTTAGTTTTCCTATATTGTCGTATTGGTGACGATATTTCTTTTTTTGTCGCAATTGTGAGAAGTTCCCTAGGGTTGTCTCTCTTGCGATGGTAATTCAAGTTCACCGCAGTTTCCAGATGACATAAAATGATGTTTCAGAGACTCAAGATTCATCGCAATATCCACGACATAATGTCGCAGGAGTTTCGAAATAGCCATTGCAAAATAAGCCAAATTTGGTAGTGACATTAGTACAAAGTGTTTGATAAAATCACACAAAGAAGAATAATAATTTGGGAAACAAACAAATATTCCCTATCTATCCTAGTTGGGTACATTATAGAGGAATATTTGGAATGTTGCCTTTCTCAGACTTGAAATTTATCACATCAACTGTATTTTAGGTGCACCAATACCCTATTGGTAGGATCCCAATGAGAAGAAAAAATGTTTTTAAGTCTTAATAAATCCTTGGAAAAACCCAAGCTATCATAAGGCCAAAAAGAACTATTTAGAGCCTAAAAAATGAATCAAAGTTGGTGACTTGAATTTGAAAAAATAAACACCATCCATGAGGTGTTACAATTTTAAATCTCTCCTAATTAGAGAATCAATAAATTCATATGGTACATGTGTAGATCCATTTCTGATCATCCCTTACTATTTTGGCAAGATTTTGGTTTCCAAAAGATTTAGTTTTGAAGGAGACGATGAAACAATTTGTAACATACCTAGCCACTAGGTTGGGCCACACTACATCAAATTTCCCACCAAGAACGCTCTAAAACCAAATTTCAACATAGCCAGTACAACAAATGCCAAAATAATTTTCCCAAATATTGATATGAAACATACCCATTTCCCGGGTACATCCATATTCACCCTCTTAGACTGATGACAAATTCATTTTTCGTTATTTAAAATAAAGAAACATGGATTCAACACACACAATTAACAAGAACATGATAAAACATCCAAGAAAGTAATAATGTGTCATGCACAACAAATAACCAGCAAGTATCCACAAAAAAATACATCTTAGAGATAAATTAATACACAACAAAATATACTTTATATAGAAAACATAGAGAGAACTTATCTTTCCAAGTAAACATTCACCAACTGGATGCAGACCAAGGACATTCTTGTTTTTTCATTTACTCTAAACAATAGTGTCATCACCAATCCAAGGATATCAATCCAAAAGGACAGGTCCTAGTCCAAATCTGAAAAAACACCAATTAGCTAACAAGATCTCATGTTTTCCCAACCACACAACATTCCTATTTTCCATCTCTCTTCTCATCCAGCCCGCATAACCCAAATAAATGAACCCCTTTCTATGTCATTTACTCCCTCATCCTATTCCATTTCTCTCCAAGGATCCATTTCTACTGGTCAATAAATATCTATGCTGGAAACTCCAAGGATTCTCATTTGTGCATAGTTCTTTCATAACTACCATCAATCTCATGCACACATGCAGCCATTCCCTCTTGGAATGATTAATAATTCCTCACATCCATGTAGAAATGCCTCTCTACCTCTAGTAATTTCTTTCCATTCCCATACCAAGAGGACATGAATTAGCAAGGATGAGGAAGATGATTGATTAAATGGTTAACAATGAATGAAGTTTAGGAATATTCAATAGTACTGAGAGAGGGGTGAATTAGTACTATACAATTTTCTTAACTTTTTTCTCTAAACAAATCAACACATGTAATTTTAGACAATCATAAAATAAGTATACACAATCACATTAATTGATCAATGCATTCAAAGTATACAAATATTGAAGTGGAAATCAAAACTGGGATAAAACCACTAGAAAATATTAATAAATATCAATTAATGCATAAATATCTATCTTTGAGGACACCAATCCTATGTAGGCACCAACCTACACTTATATAAGGACACAAAACCTTTTATGTGCACCAAATCATATCTTAGGAACCAACCTGCCAATAGATGAGGACACCAATCCTCCTTCTAAGCACCCACTTACAATCTGTAGACACCAATCTGCCAAGAACCAACCTATAGGAAGATGTGGAAACAAATACTCTCCCTTGCACCACCCTGCCACTCTGATTATCCAGGTGGATATCGAGGGCCTCCCACCTTTTCCAACTCGCTCAAAACAATTTTCTGGCAATTTTGGCAATTTACTATTTTTAGCAGTTTTTTAACTTTCGGGGCCATTTCCGGGTCCTAAATGAAGTATTTTTGGGCTCATGATTCTCAATGATATCCAAAGGCTTTTATATATCCCCAAAAATGAATCTCCTTAACGATACCTTTCCAACAAGTTATTTTGCACCCCAAATAGAGATTGTATGTCAAAGTTACGCCCCCAAGAAGTTGATACACCAAACTACCCAAAATAGGGTCCAAAAAATTGTTGGATTTTCATCTTCTGAGGTTAGGTTTTTGGATTTTATTTATGATAAAAATGCCCTTTGAGCCTCATTGTAAAATCATCTTCTCATAGATGTGATTAGCCATCACGTCTCTTCTCATAGATAAGTTGCCACCATTCTAGCGAGTCTTTTTGCACTCTGTACTTTACAGTCTTTGTACATTTTCGCTCATTAATAGAAAAATGTGTATTACTGTATATCTGTGTTTATGGTTGCATCTTTGATACATTTCTATTATAATATTGGATATCTGAGATATCTCTATATATTTCTTTATTATATCTTTGCTCTCATTTCATGCCGAAAATAATCCAGATCAGTGGTACCAGAGCATGCTACTCTTGATCATTTTTTTCAGTGCATGTCCCCGACAAGGTCCGAGTATATAAATTTGGGTCTCAATCTTGTCTCTCCTGAAGACAATCACTCTTGCATTCCCAAGAAACCCTCCATAGTGGAAGAAAATAAAAATGACGGAGCAGACGATTCTATTAATCTATTGCTTGAGCAATCTCTCATGCGACAGAGGGATGAAATGATGGAGAATTTTTCCCACATCCTTCAATGCCTGCCAATAGCAATAGTCACATATTCATCAAAAATCCACTTTTGAATCCCCTCTCCTTTCAAGGTACAAGTTAATTTTTATATTCCCGTATTTTAAGGTCAGATAGATGTGGATGTCCTAGACAAATAGCTAAATCTTCTAGAAGGTTATTTCTTTGTTCACCAATTTTCTGACAGGGAAATGATTACCTTCGCACTCCTTAAAGCTCTCCCCCATGTAAAAAATTGGTGGGAAACTTACTGGGAGAAAAGTTCCACATAAGAGTTTGGAATATATGGGGTCGATCCCACTTGGGATGTTTTTGTGGACGTGATAAAGGAAAAATATTACCCTGTTGAAAACTATGAGGACCAATATATGAGATGGACCACTCTGCAGCAAGAGAGGGGCCAAGCAGTTTCACAATTCACCAATACCTTGTGCACCAAGCCAGGTATCAAAGACTCTGAATGACATTTGGTTTTGAAATACCATGGGGCTCTACACAGATACATCCAAACTGAAATGGATTTTCTGGACATCTCATCACTCAATGTTGCTTATCAATATGATGTTAAAATCGAGCAGAAATTTAAGCACCATAACAAATGGGAGTTCGGGTTTGAAAATCCACAACAACCAAATTACGATAAAGATGTCCCTAACAAACAGTCTCCTGAAAACCAGTCCAAGCCACAGGAAAAGAAGAGTCATGGGAAGACGAAGAAGGACACTGAAAAATGGTGTGATTTCCATAAAATCCTCTCGCACAACACTGATGAATGTCGCTCAAAATAGTCATTGGTGGCCAAAATCAAAGACAAAGAGCCAAACCATGATTCAAAATCTGATTCAGAAAATACTGATAGAAGACATATCATTGACGCAGACCCCACTGTTGTTGTCGTGATCATATCAATTCAACCAGAAGAACCAACATATCCTGAAGAGGGGGAACACTTCTTTCATTCACAGATGTGGGTGAAGGGGACCCCACTGCATTTTATTGTTTATGGCAGAAGCCAGAAGAACCTCATCTCAGCAGAGGTTGTCAAACAATTGGGATTATTGAAAACACCACACCCACAACCATACAACATCGGGTGGCTTCACCAGGGATGATATCTTCATGTCATCCAGCAGTGCCAATTTTCATATGACATCCATCCCTTCAAGGATGAAGAATTATGTGATGTTGTCGCACTATATGTCTGTGATGTTCTCTTGGGCCAATCATATATGTGGAAGCTCCATGGTATCTATGAGACTCGACCCCATAGTTTCATTATTACTCCAGGGGATCATCTCTACAATATACCAGAGGTTGTTGTGACTACTATCCCACCTAAACAATGTTGCAAGGTAGTATCTCATACTACAAAATTTATCTTCTTCACAATCTGATCAAAAGGTGAACATAAGGATACTGCAACCACTCCAACCTTGGCCCAAGAACCTTCTATCGAACAAAAGCAGGTCGACAAGATTGAAGAAAAGAGAAAATATTCCTTCTGCACACAGACATCTCATGTAGCCAGACTGGTTAAAAATTTCCAACCCTTCCAGCCACAGGTTCGTGAAAACCTTCAAAAAGCTAAGCAACTCAACTTCTCCAACAAGGCAAGTAGCTCATCAAGATGCAGATTGAACAAACACTTTTCCCTCTCCCCTGCACACTCAACACAATGGATACCATCGATTCCTAAGGAGGGAGGATTGATCCAGGTGGATATTGGTGGCCACCCACCTTTTACAACTCACTCAAAACAGTTCTCTAGCAATTTTGGCAATTAACTATTTTTAGTATGTTTTAACTTTTAGGGCCATTTTGAGGGACTAAATGAAGGTTTTTTGGGATCAATATTCTTAATTATATTTGAAGGCTCTGATTGAGGCCCCAAAATGAATCTCCTCAACAATACCTTTCCAACGATATATCATGTTCCCCAAACAGAGATCTTATGCCAAAGTTACGCCCCCGAGAAGTTGATACACCAAACTACCCAAAACGAGGTCCACAAAACTGTTGGATTTTCATTTTCTAGGGTTAGGTTTTTTTATTTTATTTATGATTAAAAGGCCTTTGGATCCTAATTGTAAAATAATCTTCTCACAAGTGACAGTATCTATCACATCTCTTCTCAGAGATAAGCTACCACCATTCTAGCGAGTCTTTCTGCACTCTGTATTTTACAGTGTTTGTATATTTTCGCTCATTAATAGAAAATTGTGTATTACTGTATATCTGTGTTTATGGTTGCATCTCTGATACATTTCTATTATAATATTGGATATTTGATATATCTCTATACATTTCTTTATTATATCTCCACTCTCATTTTGTGCTGAAAATAATCCGGATCACCTAAAATAAATATGCTTATCAATATTCACTCTTGGTAAACCTTAACATCTTCATTATGTTTCTCTCTTTCTTTGTTGTTTTATATAGTTGGCTAACTTACAACTTTAGTGTTCAGTACTCTCACACATATGAAACTTTATTTTAATGCATTGCTCACCATCTGCTATTCATACTCCAATACTGAATTCAATCTCTAAGATTTATATTTTCCTGTAATGAATTTATCTAAACACAGTCCTTACTCTTTTATTCACAAGAGAAAACAATTATGATTTTCTTGTATCTTCTATTCCTATAGTTTTTGTTCTTATAGTTGTTATTTATTTAGGTCTATTGTTCTCGTAGTTTTTATCTTTTTAGCTTTGTTGTTTCTATAGATGTTATTTATGTAGCTTCGTTGTTCCTGTAACTATTATTGATGTAGTTGTTGTTCATGTAGTTGCTATTTTTGTAGCTTTTTTTTTCATGTAGATACTGTTTCTGTAGATTTGTTGTTCCTCTAAATGTTATTCCTATAGTTGTTTTTCCTTTAGCTTCTATTTTTGTAGCTATGTTGTTCATGTAGCTACTATTTATGTAGCTCTGTTGTTCATGTACTTGTTATTTCTATAGTAATTGCTCTTGCAGCTATGATTTATGTATCTCAATTGTTCTTGTAATTGTTATTCCTATAGCTATTGTTCTCGTAGCTATGATTTTTATAGCTTTGTTGTTCCTATAACTATTGTTTATTTAGCTGTGATTTTTATACTTCCACACAAGTCTTTATAAGGAATACCCAAATAAAGCATATATAATCAATTCCTTCCTTTCATACTCTATAAACCCTTTATGTGATTTGCTCATCTGCTATCAATCAATTTGTTTCTATGCTATAAAAACTTGCATACAAAAAAAATAAAAAAAGAATCTCCATCTACCTAGAATATGGGTATTCATATAACATGCCCAAAACCTCCAAAAAACGTCTTAGAACCTCTATCAAGCATCTAACATAGCTAGAACCTTTAATGAACCTTGAAATACAATTTCAAAGATTTTTTACTTAATCTTGTCATAGTAGCTTAACCTAGCTTCCAAACAAATGATTTTCACCTCCATGACATCAAAGCTTAGAAGAAATACACTTCTATAATTTTTAAATCCCAAACAAGATGTAAACCAATGATTTCATACTTCTACAATTTCTATATATGCAAAACGAAATGTATACCTATGATTTCAAAACGCAAAAGAAGGATTTCAGAGATATCTTCATATTCTTGTCACAAACACTCTCACACTCACTTCTTATTAATTTATTTGTTATATATAGAGATCTTGTTGATTCTATGTGGACCCAAAAAGATGGGGTAAAGCACAAGGTTAAAATTGTGTGGATCCAAATGTGATAGAAAGAACAAGATCATGATTTGTTCTTTTCCCTCCAACACTTAAGAGACTCAACTTAATCTATTTAAAAATTATTTGTATGAGTTGTGGGCCCATCTTGACAAAGTCAAACATGATCACTTCCTTTCCTTATCCAATCTATTACTTAATGGTTGTTAAAACATTACCAATACATCATTACCAAAATCTTGCATTCTTATAGTTCAACACATAGTTATTGTTGCTTCTTGTAGTTCAATACATAGTAATCAGAATCCTGTGTTCATGTAGTTGAGTAACTTCCTATAGTTAAACATGTAGTTATCGAAACCTAGAGTTCCTATATTTATTTTCTTCATGTAGTTCAAAACCTAGTTACCAAAACCCTGAGTTCCTATAGTTGAGTTGTTTCCTGTAGTTCAACACTTATTATTGGAAACATGAATTCCTATAGTTTAGTTACTTCCTGTAGTTCAACCCATTCATACTTGCAACCACTTTGAAATCAATGAAAACACTTTCACACCCACACCCACTTTGACATAAATGGAAAATATTTCTAATCAATCTCCCCCTTTGTCATTGATGAAAATATAGTAAAACCAAAAAAAATTACCGAACTACTCACTTGTCGGAAATACTCCTATACTCTAATGTTGAGTTTCTCCCCATGACAATATTCTCCTATGATTTTCCTTGTTTCACTCCCCCTTGTGGTATCCTCCTCTAGTTTTTATTTTTTTCTCTGCCCCTTTGACATCAAGGACAAAGAGTGCATTCACTTAGGGGTTTTTTGAACCCCTAGTCTCTGTATGAGGTACTCAAATACATATTTAGGAAGAGGCTTGGTAAACATTTCTGCAATTTGTTCATTGGTAGGAACATACTCCAACTTGGCAATTTTATCATTTACTTATTCCCTCTGAAAAATGATATTTTATTGGTATATGTTTTATCTTTGAGTGCATCAATGGATTCTTGGAAATGCTTATAGCATTGGTGTTGTCACATAGTATAGAAATTAGCTTCTTGTATTCTAACTTAATGTCTTGTAGTGTTTGTTCCATCCATATAATTTGTGTGCAACATGATTTTGCTGCAATGTATTTTACTTTTCTTGTGGATAAGGATATTGAAGATTGTTTCTTTCTTAGCCAAGATACTAAACAGTTTCCCAAGACGAATGCTCCTCCACTTGTTCTCTTCCTTTCATCAACACTTCCTGCCCAATCTACATCAATATATGTTGTTAGAGTAAAGTCTTCTCATTTTGGATACCATATTCCAAAATCCATTGTTCCTTTTAGGTATCTGAAAATTATTTTGACTTCCATCACATGTGATTCTCTTGGTGCAGATTGAAATCTTGAAACCAATCCAATAGATTTCATAACATCGGGCATTGATGTAGTTACATATAAAATACTACCAATCATTGATCTATACATTGTGTGATACGTCTCTAGTGATTCATCATCCTTACTCAACTTGTAGCCTATAATCATTAGAGTACTGATAGGCTTGTAGTATGTTGGAAAACATAAAATTCTAAACCTTTGAGCCGAGCCCTATACTTTTCACATCATATAATTCTTCCCGAAGAAGAAGGAAAATTGGTAAATGACATGGTAATTTTATTCAAATTCCTTTACTGGTTGGTAAATGATAAGGCACGCATGGTATCCTTCGTTGACAAGTTTTTCCTTTTGATCGAATGATCCTAATACCTCTGGAGTTTTGGAGCTGCCTAATTTAAGAGGTAAATATATAACAGTCGTTTCAGAGCTCCGTGCTTCGGATGTTGCAGCAAGTCTTAACAATAAAAACTTTGAAGCTTTGAAACCTGAAAGTGTCTACTCATTGCTTTTCCTAAACATTTTTAGAAAGGGCACAAGTCATAAGAAAAGTGTACCTTTTGAGTATTTCCCGAGTTGACACATGGCACCTCCATTTCCTCGACACATCACTGCGGGAGATGATCCTTCAGGATCCTAACAAAGAACTAATTCACAAATCACCAAAGTACCCAAATGTCGAAGTATTAAAAATTAAATTATTAAGTTAATCACGATTAGGATATGAGTAATGACTCTGCAGTTCATATTTCATACGTTTCCCCTGTATCATATCCTAAAGTCTCCAGAGTCCAAAATTTCGAAATACTAAAAATTAAACACAATTAATTAAAACTTAAAATCAATTATTTAATAATTAATTGCTTGGAAACTTCAGGTTTCGGGAAGTCCTTCTCGAGATACATCGAAAATCCCCAAAGTCCAAACTCCCAAAACACTTGAAGTTAACACACCATATTAAAAGTGATTAATTAAAAGTTTACAAACGATTATTCAAAGAATAATCTTTTCGCGGATTCAAGATTCAAGAGTGTCCCGCTCTGTCACATCTAAAGCTCCCGAACGCGAACCATCAAAGTATTGATGGAATTTATGACTAAGTAAAAATAATAATTCAAACATGGATTGTGGATCACTAGGTAGATTTCCTCATCAACGTTAATAAATTTTCCATCAGTGAATCTATACGAGAATCGATGAATTTGTTTGAATAAAAGCACTTCAATTTCAAATTCATTTTTACCTTATGCAATTAGCAAGATTTTTCCATCTGAAATATGTCAGTGTTTCATGGAAACCTGCACAGGAGACTTGGCTAAAGCATACACAAACAAAGATTATCAAGAAAAGGAAGAGAGATACACAATGAAGAATGAGAATCAATGCAAATTATGATTTAATCAATGAATGAGTGATCTTCACTCATATAGGAAATGACATCCTATAATTAGGAATGTATGCATAATAGTGGTGGTCTAAAATTAGAAAGTATAAATAGAACTATTTAGTTAACTCCTACTGAACTAGTTTTACTCCCACTGAACTAGTGTTCTGAGAATACAAATTTCTCCAACACTCCCCCTGAACATCAATATGGAGTAAAAAATGAGTCCCAACTACTAGGCCATATTAGGTACTCATGTACAATGAAACTAATGAACATTGAATAAAGTGAGGAAAGAGGGAAAACCACGTGAGAACAACCCCCCCCCCCCNACCCCCTCAAAAGATAATGTATCGAAAGAAGAAAATGGTTGTTGCTGGGCAAATGTGTTCTTCACTGCAAGACGATCCCGCAAATTCTGAAACTTCTACTCATTGAAAGTCTTCTTGAAGATGTAGAAATATTTATGGATCTGATGAATTCCTTTGGAAACCTGTATATCCTTGTACCACTTGATCCTATGGACCCATCTGCACCTGAAAATATTCCTTTCTGGTGGAAGTGGAACTAGATGCAAAGTCTAATTCTTTAGGAGTGAGTCTGATCCATATTTTATGAGTAGAATGAAATGAATATAGATTATTAACAGATGCTTAACAAAAAATAACAAAGATACAGTAAAACTAGTTTTCTATTCAATAAACAAATAAGCTGAAACTGTAAAATGCAGCGAAAACAAGCTTGCTGGAATGGTGGTGGCTTATCTCTGAGAAGAGATGTGACGGTTGTGCTCATTCACAAGAAGATGATTACAATGAGGCTCTGAAGGCCTTTTTACCATAAACAGGAATGTCAAAATTCCTAGACATCCAAAAACCTAACCCCAGGAGATGAAGCGTCAAAAGTCATGTGGGACCCGTTTGGGTAAGTTAGTGCAACAACTTCCCGGGGTCGTAACTTTTGCATACGATCTTCGTTTTAGGCGCATGATAGATCGTTGGAAAGGTATTGTCGAGGAGATTCATTTTGGGGCCTCAATCATGTTGTAGGGTATCACTGAGAAACTCGATCATGAAAAATTGTTAAGAACCCAACATCAATATAGCATATAAAAACCTCAGAAAAAAGTACTCAACGCCTTGAAAAAGAGATAATTTCAAATAATAAGCCTCTTCGAGGGGGAAACCTCCTTTTACCCCACTTAAATTTTCAAGTACAAGATGATTGAAAATGAAAATGTCTCCTTGGTATATATAGGATACTAGGAGGTATAATTACAAATAATGGCCTAAAGCCGACATAATTAAAATAACATTACTAATCTAAATTACAACTAATGGCCTAAAGCCGACATAAATAAAATAGCATTA
>ML782383.1:785324-796114 GCA_009831015.1 Picea engelmannii | reverse complement strand
AACTTAGCTTCCATTGAATCCATCTTAGCTTCCATTGAATCCATCTTATTTTGTAGTTCATTTATGTCCCTACGCATTTCTTCACCTTCATCAAGAGTCCAAGTAGGATTTTATGGAGGCTTATTTGGTGTAGAAGTTCCCTTGTTGGGTGGCATGTTGGCCAAGTATCACTTTTGAACCTTGATTTTGAGGTGGTTCTGCTAGACAATATTTCTTCTGTTGTATCTCCCAATTTTTGGCCTTTCTAGGCATGAAACTTTCTCTTATGTATTTCTCTAATATTTCTTCTCTACAATGCCACAGGTCTGATCAAAATTGGATGTGCCAAGTGGAATTTACTGTAACTTCCCCACAACTTGCCGATTTTTGGCCTTTCCATGAGATCTCACTTGTATAGTGTGCCCCGCACAAAATAATTGATATAAAATTCTGAAACTCACACCCAAAATACTGCAGAATTTCCATGATCCAATGCAACTAGTCCCATGCAATTTGGATACTCTAGGAAGAAGTTATGATTGTTTTACCTGGAAAACCTTCTTGAGACTAGTCAATAGGGCTAGTCAGATACCCTATCTTACACAGGGTGTATCTACAAATTTAAGATGACCCAGAATCTGAAATTTTTACCACAAACACATTACTAATTTATGTAAATGGCCTCTAGATTTCAGGGTCTGAAACGTTACAGAAATTTTTTTATAGTGAAAATTCCTCAATGACTCATTTCAGGATGATTCCAGAACCCTATCTTGTACAGTCTTTATCTCTGAAAGTATAAGGGCTCAAGAGCTTAATTTTGAACCCAACGTACCTTGATCCATCTTCTAAATATCCTCCAAGCCATTCCTTTTGAAACGTTGTATAAAATAAGTTATAGCAAAAATTCCATGGTGTATCATATGTAGCAGTGAAACCCCAAGACCTTGAGCTCTGATACCATATGTTAAGAACCAAACATCAATATAGCATAGAAAAACCTCAGGAAAAGTACTCAACACCTTGAAAAAGAGATAATTTCAAATAATAAGCCTCTTCGATGGGGAAACCTCCTTTTACCCCACTTAAATGTTCAAGTACAAGATGATTCAAAATGAAAATGTCTCCTTGGTATATATAGGAGACTAGGAGGTATAATTACAACTAATGGCTTAAAGTCGACATAAATAAAATAACATTACTAATCTAAATTACAACTAATGGCCTAAAGCCAACATAAATAAAATAGCATTACTAATCTAATATGCCCCAATTAAGGGGTAATGAGCCAATATTAGGGCTTAACAGAACTTCTCTTATATTAGGGTTTTTGAGTGCTCGGTCCCCCCCCCATGCTCTCCCACAATTTTTACGGGACTGGTTTGTATGCAGAGAAGTGTCCAACCAGACAGTAACAAGAGGCATCAACAAAGAGTTGAAGGAAACACCTAAAATAGTATGGTCGACTTTCCCCATTCAGGTTGGCATGTTTTCATTGTTGGATTTCGGTCACTCCAAATTGGAGGTTGCAGCTCTGGATGATGTCCAATTGGTTGACATCGAATTCAAAAGATACGACCCCCGCAAGGTTGCGGAAAATCACCTTTCCCAGTTCAACATGAAAATATATGTGCATGAAATCTCCCCGTATGACGAAATATTTAGGGGATTTAAGTCTTATGAGGAAGTACAGGATAGATTCCAAACCTTGTCCCCATATCAACAAGATAGTTTTATCAGCTTTCAAAATCACATGCAGAACAACCTATGGAAGGTACTGCAAGGGGAGCAAGTAGTCACTCCCCCTTCTCATGAAGCCAAGTCAACAGGTTCTGAATCCAGTCACTCTGGTAAGCATAAATTTGAAGAAAACCTGAAGATCTTGGAGGTATTGACCCATAAATTAGATGCCTCATTGTCGGGACTACTAGGCCTTCATGTAAAGGCTCGGCTCAAAGCCTTCCAAAAATAAGGACAAACGGTGTCTCCTTCATCGCCAACCACCCTTATTGATACCTCAAATACAACAAAAAAACAACAATATATGGATATTGGTACTCCTATTACACCATTAACACCTCTGCAATTCAGCCTCAGAAATCCTAATTCTAAAATTGTCTTTCCGGATGATCGCACCCCCATCTCACCTGAAGAGATGCCTCCTTCGAATTTATTCTTTAGTAGAAAAAGAAAGGCCATCGTGAAAAGGGAATCACAACACAAATATGGAGTGATAACTAAAATACAGAGAATGGTATATGATGGGAATGATCAAGATGCTCCAGAATTCACAAAAAGAAATCGCAGGTTCATTAGATCCTTTTTCCATGACCAATCAATAGCCTGTAGAAAATTTGGCAGAACAGGTGCGACATAAGTGCCTATTGGTAGAGCACTTGCAAAGTCAAATATAGGCCATGGAACAGACTATAAGGAACAAGATGAGCCAATAATTTGAGCAAATAAGAGTTCATGACCGACAACAAATCCAACAGTTGTAGGCTAACCTCGAGGAGCTCCATCGAAATTCATAGACCAATCGAGGATTGGTCACTCATCATGATGAATTTGTAGGGAAATTTCAAATTATATTACACCTAACTGAAGGTACCTCAGTAGATATCTCGACATTCCAGACTCAACCACTAGAAATAAATGAAAAACTAGAAATGGACCAGCAAGATCTTTTTATGAAGGTTGATGCCATCCAGAAGTTCTACCAGGTAGCAAACCTTGCTCTGAAAGATATGTATATAAGGAAAGAGAATATCTCTCAGCCTGAGTTGGGTTTCAAGAGGCCATCATATTGGTACATAAAGATAATGTCCTTGATTTCTCTCTACTCTCTCCTTCTGAACAATTACGAGGTGATATGGCCCTGAACGTGTAGGAAAGAAATTTGGAAGAGAGAAAGAGATTAGCCAGGGAGGTAAAGGATGCTTTCCAAGAAGCGTTATCATCATTAGACAAGAGACTAATTTATTTTGAGGGAAGTAGTATCATGAAGGCCCTGAGGCAAATCGATATTGAAATGAATCACCAGAATTCCATGAAGAACAAGGAAAAAACTCTAAGGGAAATTCAGGAAATGAGTTGAATTGATCTTCTTAAGATTAATAAGTGGCTAGTAAGTCCAAGCTCACAGTGTCAAGCCACAACTCAAGAAATAAAAAGGATCTAAGAAAAACTACCTCAGATAGAGAAGAGATTATTCACTTTTGAGGTAAATGAATCGATTGAGCCCTCAAAGTTCGCAGTTGAATTATTGAGTAGATTCAACCAATGTATCGAACATGGGAAAGAAAGCATATCTAGAAGAAAATAAGGAAACATGCACACTATCCTTTATTTTTACCCTCCCTACCTTTCACCTTTCTACAACCACTTATCGCATTCATTCACATTCTAAATCTTCACCTATCCCTAATTCATCATCATGCACCTGTTCCATCCTCATCCTTCCCATGAATGATTACTTTTTGTATGCCCGTTATGCATTCCTTGATGAACCATGTAGTGCTACTCATCCGATTGTAATTCCTCATTGATCCTGACTGTGTCTCATTACATTTCTGAACATAGCTGAAGGGATAGATGGAAACATATAAAAACAACCAGGATAGTATGCCAAATTATTAAGGAGGCCAAAAAACAATTGTGTCTAGCCTAAACAATTAAATAAAAGAGGCGCTTTTTCCCAGCATATGAAGAGACAGAGGATAACGCCAGCATAACTCATCATATTTTACATATTGTTGTCTTATTCAAATATATGGAATATTCATTGGAAAAAGTCCAACCATTTTGAGTGGTGACAGTTTTTGTATAAACACATAAATTCAAGATTGATTCAAGGATGTTTCTTGCTGGATGTAATAGAGAAAACTCTCCTTTTTTATTATTAATACAAGTGCAAATAGAGATTCCATTTTTTTTTCAGTTTGAGTTATGTGTTTCTTCTGTATTTTCATATCTCTGAATTTTCTTTTGTAATTCCTTGATAATAGATTGATTGCAATTTAGTATCACAACTACTATAATCACATTATATCAACAATTCATTAAGTAAGCATTTTTTCCTTTGTGTTTACTAAAAGTAAAACAAGACCTACAAGCTATTTGAGTTACTGCATCTCATATCCTGTTCAAGGATGCACTCTTTACTTTCTTCTACTGCAAAAAAGGTTAGACTCATATGCCATTGATACCTATTTTTGTTTAATAATTTTGTAAGTTTCTCGCACACCATTTGATATTATAATTGTGACTCAGATAACGAAATACGGCCTCTGTACTGTCCTATTATTAATTTCATTTAAGTATTATTTATTATATAACTAAAGGTATAAAAGACACTCTTTTAAAACATTCTCTTTAAATATTCATGATGCCTCACTTTACTCTTTGAATCCTTAAGTTTAATCTCAGGAACAACATCTTTTTGGCGTTGTTGTCAAGGATGAAGAAACGAAGTTATTTTCCTTGGGAAAATGACAAGGTAAATTTCTATCTTTGATGGTGAACAAAGATTGAATAAATAAGTAAGGCTTATTTTTATATTTCACTTGGTGACTCCACCATAGACAAAACTGGCATTCGGTCAAAAGAATAGCAAAAAAAATCCATACGATAAGTAGACCACACCAATGTCAGATCTCGAAAAGTTGTTGAAAACAAAGGGATACCTCAAATCGACTTTTTCATCAGCAGGTAAAGTTTATCAACCCAAAGTTACACAAGTTAATGCTAAGATTCAGATTGAAGAACTAACCCCTAAAGAAATTTTTAAACAAATCATTTTCCTAGAGGCATCAACTAGTGAGCCCGAGGCTAAACTCGAAGCTCCAAAGGTAAGTGTTCCTGAGATAAAGGTTGAGATTGATGTGACCGATACTTTTACTAGTAATAACAAAGAATCCCTTTCGATACCCATTGTTATTGATATCTTGTCGGTTATCTCCTTCCCCAAAGGGAAAGTTCCAATTTCCTGAAACTACAAATAATATATTTTATACCCTGATTCATCCCCTATCGGTTCTCCTATATATACATCTTGTAAGTCTGAGGAAACTAGCCTGCATTTCCCTTTTCCCCCTTGTATAGAGATTTCGTCCCCTCGAGGTTTTTTTCCTTAATTCCCTTCACCACACCCAGAAGCAGTCGAAATGTCACCACTTCAGTGCCTTGAATTTTTTGAAAATCCCCTATTTATCCCTTGAAGTTCATCTCCTATACTTCCAATGGCTGGTGTTGGCGGCGCCAGAGGTGGAGGAGTCGATGGACAAGGTCAAGTATAGGCTCCACCTCCTAGAATCTTTGCAAAGGTAGATTCTAGGTACACTCCCTTGGTCCTCCCTGCCGTCCTTCATGATTTTCCTGAAAATTATATGAAAAACCTACCAAACTTTATGGGGGAAGGAGATTTAACCGCAACCGAACACATAGCCATTTTTTATTAGTTTGTTGTATCCTTGGCATCGAACATGAATATTTTTACTCAAGCATGTTAGTACAAACCTTCGAAGGAAAAGTGAGAACCTGGTTCCAAGGACTTCCGATAGGTTCCATATAGTCATATGATGATCTAGAAAATTCCTTCCTAAGATAGTGGGGAGAGAAGAAGGACCATCTCTATTATTTGACTGAATTTGGGGCTTTAAGAAAAAAGATTTCTAAATCAGTTCTTGAATTTACTAAGAGGTTCAACAAACTGTACAGCAAAATCCCAACTGAAGTCAAACCCTCTCAACCTGCAACAAAGGTAACTTTTGCAGGGTCTTTTGAACCCAACTTTTCCCTCCTCTTAAGAGAAGGAAGATTTTTCACTCTAATAGGAATGCAATATGATGCCATATAAATTGAATATAATATGATGGCATCCACGAAATTAAAAACTAAGTTTTATATGGCAACTAGAGAACCTAAGCGTTTTAAAGAACATGCAACACCATCTGGGTCTGGAAAGTCCATCGAAGAGAAAATGGATGAGATGGACAAGATAATTAAATATTTATCAAACAAGATATTCATAATGAAATTAGATCAAGCCAAAAATGATACTTATGTTAGGAATCAGTTCAAGAGAAACCCTAACCCCCATATGCAACAAAGACAAATAAAAAATGAAGATCAAAATATCCAAGCCCCGTTTAAAACTGAAAATTTTATGTAGAGGGATGACATGCAAAGTTATGAGGAGTTAGAAGAAGATCTAAATAACTTTAGTGATCATGATATCGAGTCACATTTAACCAGGACGGATTATGAGAAGTCTTTAGATCTAGAATCCTTGTTTAATAATGACGAAAGCATAAATAATCTGGGAGAATCTGCCTATCAAGGATTCACCGACTCAATAATGGTCAAACTCCAGCAAAAGAATGATTTAAGGCCCACGAAGAAAAATTCTACGAATTTTCCACCGAAAAATACTTTTTCATGAAAGAAAATGAATGAGGCAGTAGTTACTAAACCACCAACCAAAACACAATCTTCCCGAACAAAACCAGTTGAAACAAGAACAACACAAACTAAAAAACCAAAAAATACAAAAGCCTAATTTCCAACCAGATAAATTGAAAAAACAATCGAAGGTTTCAGTTTAGAAAATGAACTTAATAAAATTAAAATCCCCATGCCTCTAGTTGAGCTTGCAAAAAATATGATTTATAAAAAGAAAATTGATAAATTGATAAATTTTTCTGATGTTGAATTTTACAATATGAAAGACCTATGATCATGTTTGGTCCACACATCGAAAACACCAAGGATTTCGTTGCTCCATTTTATATCACACTAACTGTGCATGACCATTTACTCCACAACTACATGTTAGATTCTAGGGCCTCTCATAATTTAATGCCTAAAATTATCATGGAGAAGTTGGACCTCAAAATTACTAGACCTTATCATGACTTGTACTTGTTTGATTCCAGAAAATTTAAGTTTCTTGGCATGATTAAGGATCTGGTAGTAAATCTTGCTCAAATCCCTATAAAAAGTGTCCTTATGGATTTGGTCATTTCTGACATCCCTTCCAAGTATGGTATGCTTCTATATAGGTCTTGGGGGGACAAATTACGAGGATATATTCAACTAGACATGACTTATGCTATGATACCAATTTTTGGTGGGAAATTCACGTGACTGTACACAGAAACTAGATTAGCGTATATTGTAAGTGACCCGCAAAACCCCAATAATTACCCAGTCTATGTTGTTGATCAGGACTTAGGAAATTGTATATTATCTATAGAAGATGATTTCAAAGAATGTACAGAAGAAGAAAATAAAAAATTAGAAATAACAAAGAAAAATGTAAATAATAGAGAAGGAATGTGGAAAATGTTCTTCGATGGTGCCTCATCCTACGAAGGAGCAGGAGCTGGAGTTTTATTCGTGGCACCAGGTGATAAGTATATTATTCCCTTCTCTTATAGGTTACAATGGGATATCGATTATACAAATAATGTTTGGGAACATGAAGCTCTTGTTTTAGGATTAGAAGTTGCTAGGAAGTCAAAAATCGAACATCTAATAGTTTATGGTGATGCAGAGATTATTGTAAAACAGGTGAAAAAACAGTATCATGCTAAGCACCCAAGGTTGATATCATACAAGAATTGCGCCTGGGATATTATAGAGAATTTCTTTTCATCTTTTAACATACACCCTATTCCCAGAATGGAGAACTAACAAGTTGATTCATTGGATAAGGTTGGTGTGACCTTCATACCGCCCACTGTCTTGAAACTAAAGTATCACATCAAGATGAGACATAGACCCTCGATCCCGAACAATGCCCAAAACTAGAAAATGTTTGAAGACGATGAACAAATTAAACAGTTCATGGAGATGATTGATGAGTTTTTTGAAACTCACATAGATCATGAAAACCTTAATGATCCTACTTGGATTATGCAAGAAGGGGAGAACCCAAAAAATTTCCAAGACAATATCATGAACCATCGTATGCTCTTTCTTACAAACAATCAGATTCCCAGAGATCTGATCCCCTTAGAAATATTGTTTGACCAGGATGGCATTCCCTTAAATTCTACCTTACGTCCTTAACCCGAGGAAGTTGAAGACTGTAATGTGGGAACCAACGAAGATCCAAAAATGGTCAAGATATCAAAGTATCTTCCGGCCCAAATGAAAAGTAAGTACATTGATTTTATTAGGTAGTACAAGGACATTTTTTCCTGGTCTTATGATGATCTGAAAAATTATGACACCTCTGTTATTGAACATAAGATTCCTCTAAAACACAACATTAAACCTTTTAGACAGAACTTAGGCAGATAAACTCGATCCTCTTTCTAGTGATAGAAAGTGAAGTCAAGAAACTTCTCGATGAAAAAATTATCCTTCCGCTTAGGTATTTCGAATGGTTAGAAAATTTAGTTCCTGTCAGAAAGAAAAATTGTGAAATAAGGCTCTATGTAGATTTCAGAAACCTAAACCGGTCGTCCCTCAAAGAAAACTACCCACTCCCAAAAAATGGATCATGTTCTAGAAAAGGTAGTTGGGGCTAATAGGATGTCCATGATTGATGTTTTTTCCAGATACAATCAAATTGTTGTCCATGAAGATGATAGATAAAAGACTGTGTTTACCACCCCATGGGGAACTTTTATGTACGATAAAATTCCATTTCGTTTGATGAATGCAGGGGCTACTTTCCAAAGAGCGATGGACATCACATTCATTAGTGAGAAATACAAATTCATTGTTATTTATCTTGATGACTTGATGGTTTTTTCTAACTCAGATGCAGAACATCTTCTACACCTCAGGCGGACCTTCGAAAAATGCAGAAATTTTAGTTTTTCTCTTAATCCTAAGAAGTCACATTTCTCTATGCAAGAAGGTAATATATTGTATCATATAGTGTCAAAAGAAGGAATCAAGGTTGACCCAAAATGATTTGAGGCTATAGACATGATCAATATTCCTAGGAACAAAAAAGAAATTCAATCTTTTTTAGGAAAGATAAACTTTTTGAGAATATTCATTCCCAATTTTGATGAAATAATTAAAATGATAAAATATTTGTTGAAGAAAGACAGGGAACTGAAATGGACCATTGAAGCTAAAACACCATTCAAGCACATCGAGAAGGCTATAGGGGAAGCACTGGTGTTAGCAAGTCCAGACTATACAAAGAAATTCCCGATATTTTTGTTCACTTCTGAACATACTGTTGCAGTAGTACTCCTGCAAAAGAACAAGGAAGTATTCAAACAACCAATAGCTTTCTTCAAAAAAATCCTTAGGGATGCAGAGTTAAGGTACGATATACTTGAGAAGCAAACACATGCAATGGTGAAGGCTCTCAAGGCTTTCAAGACATATGTACTGCATTCCAAGATAATCGCTTACGTGCCAACCAATGCCATCAAAGAAATTTTAGTTCAGTCTGACAGTGATGGGAGAAGAGGATGATGGCTGGATAAAATCGAAGAATTTTATTTAGAAGTGAAACCAAACAAGCTAGTCAGAGGTCAAGGCCTAGCGAAATTGTTAGCCGAATCAAATTTCAAGGTGCTCAGGATAAATCACCTAGAATCGCATGGATATATCTCAGATATAGAGGATCTTGACGATTAAACCCTTACGATTCATATCGAAGAAATTTTTTTTTCCTCTGCTTGGTATTGCGATATTGTTTCATACATCCTTACCCTTCAATGCCTGAATGACATGACTTCATCCAAGAAGAGAACTTTGAAGATGCACACAATTAAATATTGTATTATTGATGGCCAACTATATTGGAAGGATCCTCTAGGTTTCTTGTTATGTTTCTTAACAGAACCTGAAACAGAAGGTGTCATAAATGAATTTCAAGAAGGAGTGTGTGGAGGAAACTACACTTATTATCTGAAATTATCTTTGTTTCAAGGTGTTGAGTACTTTTCCTGAGGTTTTTCCATGCTATATTGATGTTTGGTTCTTAACATATGGTATCAAAGCTCAAGGTCTTGGGGTTTCGTTGCTACATCTGAGACACTGTGGAATTTTCACTATAACTTCTTTTATACAATGCTTCAGAAGGAACTGGTTGGAGGGTCTTTATTAGACGGATCAAGGTACGTTGGCTTCAAAATTCAGCTCCTGAGGCCTTATACTTTCGGATATACAGCCTGTACAATATAGGGTTCTGGAATCATCCTGAAATGAGTCATTGAGGAATTTTCGCTATAAAAGCATTTTTTGTAACGTTTCAGACCCTAAACTCTAGAGGAAATTTACAGAAATTAGGAAGGTATCTGTGGTAAAAAGTTCAACTTCTGGGTCATCTTAAATTTGTAGATACACCTTGTGTAAGATAGGGTATCTGACTAGTCCTATTGACTAGTCTCAAAAAGGTGTTCCAGTTAAAACAAGCATAACTTCTTGATAGACTATCCAAATTGAGTGGGACTGGTTGCATTGGATCGTGGACAGTCTGTAGTATTTTGGGTGTGAGTTTCAGAATTTGATATCAATTATTTTGTGCGGGGAATTCTATACAAGTGAGATCTCATGGAAAGGCCAAAAATCTACAAGTTGTGAGGAAGTTACCGTAAATTCTACTTGGCACATCCAATTTTGATCAGACCTATGGCATTGCAGAGAATAAATATCAGAGAACTACCTGAAAGAAAGTTTCATACCTAGAAAGGCCGAAACTTGGGAGATAGTACAGAATAAATATTGTCTAGCAGAACCACCTCAAAATCAAGACTCAAAAGTGATATTTGGCCAACATGCCACCCAAAAAGGGACCTTCTACACCAAATAAGCCTCCAGAAAATCCTAATTGG
>ML782383.1:757570-770770 GCA_009831015.1 Picea engelmannii | reverse complement strand
GATGATGTCTGTGATGTGTTTTAATTTACAAGTAATGTACAGTTTTGCTTTCCTTGAATCTTATATGTGAGCAAGATACCGATCCATGATATAATTAGCTAATGAATCCAAAACACTATTAAGTTCTCTCGGAATGTGTCTATACTCAATGTAATCAAACATTCATTCGAGACGACGAACTTGAAAGTGTAGGCGTAGCAGGATAGGACTACGAATAGCGTAGATGTGGTTGAGTTGAAAAACCACCAGTTGGGAGTCTAAGTAAATAATGATGCGAGAGATACCTAGAGAGGAAGCTTGGGTCAACCGTCCAATGACAGCATGATATTCTGCCATATTGTTGGTTGTTGGTCCTAAACAAAGGCCTCCTGAACTCATCACCTGGTCAAATTGGTAAATAACCCAAGTTGCTGAAGCAATGTTCCGGGTATGTCGGCTAGCACCATCCGCGAACCCAAAAAAGATAGGAAAGGAAGACTTCATCTGCGCATGAAAACACAAGCACAGTAATGAGTGGCAATGGTAAAGACTCGAGCACGTGAAAGAAATAGGCACACCAAAACTAAATACAATAATGTACAAAGTACAAATGCTAGGTGATCTTGGAATAGTACTTCTTAAGGTAAAGCCCATTTTAGGGCTCTCCTAGGGAAATTCCATCATGATCAACTAATTCGTAGGCACCTTTATGTAGGACACATTTTACGATGTAGGGACCATGCCACATGGGTTCTAACTTTCCTGTCCCCAATTTATCGTGAGCTTGGTCGTAAACAAGGACTAAGTCTCCTTCCACGAAAGTCCGAGGGTGGACGGATTTGTCATATTGACTTTTAATTCGTTTTTGATGTGCCTCATTGGCGAGAGTAGCATCGCAACGCGTTTCATCCAGTTTGGATAGATACAAAAATCATTCTTCTTCAGTAGAAGTATGAGACAGGAGTTCTACTTTCAGTTTGAGTGATGGAATCTCACACTCGATCGGTAGGATGGCTTCAATGCCATAGACCAACTAGAAAGGAGTGAATCCAGTTGAAGTTTTCACAGAGGTGCGATAGGCCCAGAGAGTGGAGAACAGTTGTAGATGCCACGATGTTTTGTTTTCCCCTACCATGCATTGGATCATGGTCTTTAGGACTTTGTTGATCGCCTCAACTTGTCCGTTCGCTTGAGGGTAGTAAGGCGATGATTTTTCATGGCGAAAACCCAATTTGACATGTAACTCGTTCATTATCTGGTTTTTGAAGTGTGCACCGTGGTCAGTGACAATGGCACGTGGTACACCAAAATGAGTTATGATGTGGTTGAAGAGGAATAGAGCTACCGTACGACCATCATTCAGGAAGGTAGGCATAGCTTCAGCCCATTTGGTGAAGTAGTCGACGGCGACGATGATGTAACCGTGCCCCCCGGCTGAGGTAGGCTTACACTGCATGAAATCGATGCCCCATTTGGCAAAGGGGCCGATGGCAATAATAGGGTGCAGCGCCATAAGGTGGGTGCGTGCCTTCTTGTTAAAGATTTGGTAGGGTGGGCATTTCTTGACAGCCTCGATACAATCTTTGAAAATCGAGGGCCAAAAGTAGCCGTCACGTAGGATATTTTGGGCTGTGGCCATTCCGGAAAGGTGACCGCCACAGGCGCCAAGGTGACAATCGTTCAAAATGTGTTCGGCCTCCTCGTGAATCAGACATCGCCGAAGGATGGTGTCGATACCACGGTGATACAAAGTGTCACCGAGGATGATATAACAGCGAGAGTGGTGACGAATGCGTCGATGCTCTTCTCGAGAGATGTTGGGATGAAAACGTTGTGTTTGAAGGTAGAGGAGAATGTCTCCATACCAAGGATCAGAGGTGCTGATGAGGAAGAGAGATTCATCGGGGAGAGAATCTCTAGGTTCGATGTTTTCATCGACACGAGGGAGAGCACAGATAAGCTCGGCAAACACCAGGGATTTTTTGGCTTTAGCCTTTGTAAACTCAAGATCGAATTCTTGAAGAATAACGATCCATTTTGAATATTTGCCCCCAAGTACTTGACGTGTCAAGACGTGGTACATGGGGTTGGAGTCTGCGATTACCGTGGTGGTGTGTAATAAGATGTAGTGGCAGAACCTTTGGACAGCGATGATGGCTGCCAGAGCCAGTTTCTCAACATGCGAATATCTGAGTTTGGGTCCAGATAAACTCTTGCTCAGATAATAAATCACATGTTATTCGTCGTTGGAGTCTTCTTGGACTAACACCATTGCGATGGTGGAAGTAGAAGCGGCCAAGTAAAGGATATAATCCTTTGTATATTCAGGGGGATGTAACAAAGGTGCATGGGTCAAAGCATGCTTGAGAGCGTCGAATGACTGTTGAGCTGCATCATCCCAGATGAAAGGGACGTTCTTTTGCAGTAAATGTATAAATCCTTTAGTGATATTGGCATAATTGCAGATGAAACAGCGAAGAAAGTTTGCTTTGCCTTGCAAACTTTCGAGTTGGGTTAAATTGGTGGGTGGAGGTAAGGCTAAGATGGCCTTGATCTTTAAGGGGTCCACTCTGATCCCATCTTTGGAGACAATGAAACTGAGGAGTTGACCGGATTCGACAGCGAAAATGCATTTGTGTGGGTTCAGACGAATACGGTAGAACCTACATCGCAGAAAAATCGCGTGTAAATGATCAATGTGATCGGACCGATTTAGTGAATGTGTGGGTAAATTGTTGAGATATGGTTCTGCGATATGTTTGATGTCATGAAAACCGTACGACATGGCTCGCTGGAAAGTGGCTCCAGCATTTTTAAGGCCAAAAGGTAGCTTTCGGTAGGCAAAAGTTCCCCAAGGGCAAATGAAGGTTGTCTTGTGTTGATCCGTGGGCAAGATTTCAATCTGGTTATATCTAGAAAAGCCATCCATGAAAGAAAAGATTACGCTTCCTGTGCAATTATCGATGATTTGATCGATGAAGGGCGTAGGGTAATTGTCCTTAGGACAAGCTTTGTTGAGATCTCTATAGTCAACGCAAACACGGATGGTCCCTTGTTTCTTAGCAACCGGAACAAGGTTGGAGACCCATTCGGTTAAAGGGACGGGATAGATAAAGCCAAATTTTAGAATTTTTTCAACTTCTGCCTTTATAGCTGCGATTTTCTTAGGATGAACCGGGCGAAGTTTTTGCCGAACCAGTTTCGTGTCAGGGTAAGTTTTGATTTCGTGTACGACGATCAAAGGATCGATCCCTGGCATTCCCTCGTAACTCCATGCGAAGACAGCGCGGAATTCCTTGAATAAAGCGGTGTAAGAAACCACTTCGTCGGGTGTGCAATTAGCACCAAGGTTGATGTTTTCCACGACACCTTATTTGATTGAAATGTCAATCGTGACCGTAGTAGAGATGTTACCCATGTTCCCCTCATAGAGAGTATCTTGCGTGAGGATAGGAGATTGCAGAGCTTCGGTAACATCAGGAGGGAAGACAGATCGTATGTCCTGGATTTCTTCCAAAGGTGGAAGAAAAGAGGATCGATGGTGGTTGTCATCCCAGGGAAGATCGTCAATGCTAAGCATTTCCATGATAGATTCGTACGAAGGAAAAATTTGGGAAATGTAATCAACGGCGGATGATAGGGAATCTAACCACGAGGGCACCGAATAAGTATTGGGTGCCAATGAATGTGAAGTGTTCGACGAGGGAGAGGCAGATTATGCGGCCTCGGCTGGGCTTAGTGGCATGGTGTCACCGAGCGCATCGAATTCCAAAGGACTAGGCACAATCCAAGGGTCAGATGATTCCAAGGATTAATAAGGCAAAGTCAAGATCATATTGACGATGGCAATATGATGTGTAGTAGGTGGAAGTGGTGTAGGGAAAGTACCCATGAGGCTAGAATCTTTCAATAAGCCAACACCAACGCTTTCATACATAACTGGGTGCTCTCCCAGAAAGGGAATGTTGTTGGTAGTAGGGATGCGAGCGTCGAGTGTGCAGAAATCGAGCTGATCGATGGTAACAATTTTGCCTTGATGGGGGAATTGTACATAGCGAAACACCGACGAGGCGATGGTTTTCATAGCGTAGAACCAACTTCTTCCAAGTAGTAGGTTGTAATCGAGGGGGGCATCGACCACCTCGACGTCAACAGTAACATTTTTGCCGCCCAGGTGAACGGCTAAGGATTGTAATAATCCGTGAGGATGAAAACCTCGTCCATCAAAGGCACGTAACATGGTAGCGGATTTGTTAAGGGCAGTTGATTTCAAGCCTTTCCAACAGGCTAGAGACATGACACAGGTGGAGGCTCCCTCATCCAGGATAGTCCGGTGGATTTGTTGATTGTGAACAACCACATCGATTTGGAAAGCTAGCTGGTGGGAGAGTCGCGGTTGATGATCATCCAGATTAAACGTGAGGTAGTTTGATGACTCAGGATTGAAAGAACCAATAGCGGATAAGAGTGTTCTACGTTGGCTGGGACAGTGTTGTAGAGCTTCCAAGGCAGACATGGCACATGGGGCTTGGGCCAAATCTTCTACGATATTGTAGTTTTGGGCAGCCTGTGAATTAGGATTGAATGTAGATTTCCAGATGGTGCTCTTAGGAGGGCGTAGGATGGAGTCAAAAGAAGGTTTCTCAATCTGGAGTGGCCCGGATTGAGGGCTAACAGATGGAGGATTGACGGAGGATGGTAACGGGTTTGATATAGAACCGTTGGCGATCTTCAACTTATCAGGTTTAACTGGCATTTCGTATGTCGTAGAGCGAGTTGTTAGATTAACTCCATTAAACATGTAAATGTGGGCACTTGTCGAGGCCTCATCATGGGGTTGGTTGGAACTGCCCCCCGGCGTGGGGGTTTGTGCAACCAACGATTGTTGCTGCGGAAAAGGCTGAGTGAGCACAGCGGGTTGTGAATTTCCCTTGAAAAGTTTGGCCACTTCATTGCAATGTGGTCAGTCTCGAGTGTAGTGATCATCACCACAAATGAGACATGGGAATTTCGGTTTTCGTTGTGGTTGTTTTCCGGCAGCAGGGGTTTGTGGTTGGGTCTTGGGTTGTTCGATGTTGTTGTTCTTCTTTGGTTTGTTTCTCGCTTTCTTCTTGCCCCCAAGTTGTTTTGAAGGGGTTGACTGGACCGTATTCACATCAGAGACCTGAGTTTGAGGGGGGGTCGAAGAGGGTGCAGTCGAACTGGGAGCAGCCGTGGAAGTGGGCCGCTGGATTGTTCCAGTAGACTGAGTAGTAGATTGAGTTTTGATGGAGCCGATAACTCCATCCGCATGCGAAGCAGTCGATGGTTTGGATGGATCATTAGTGGCACGGGTAGCGTTCGGTATCAACTCATATAGAGTACCGGATTGTGAATAGACTAAGTCTAAGTACTAGGCCCGGGCGATGGCTTCTTCCTCGGTAACTACGCCACCCATGGCAACATCACGAGCAATCTGGGGTAATAGCGATTTCATGAACCATTCTGCTAACAATTGGTCAGGAATGACCGCTTTGATTAGCCTTCGTCGTCGTCTCCATTCATGGATGTGATCGGAGATATGTATGGAAGTCATCTGACGAAGAGAGGTTAATAGTTCAGTACCCGTCTCGTATCGAATGGGTAGTTGGAAATGTGTGAGGAAGGACATGGCAAGGGAGTTGAAATCGTGAAAGGATGCGCGTGGTAATTCAATATACCATTTCGCTGCGGAACCCGTGAGTGTTCGTTGGAAAAGACGCAAACGAATCGAATCGTCCATGAGGGAGTTGGATGAACACCACAAATGGAAGGTCATCACGTGATTGTTTGGGTCTTCTTCGGGCTTTCCGTTGAATTTTGGGATATTAGAAGGAAGTTTAGCTGGAATAGCTGGCCAAACCGGGGAATGATAAATGGGATCATCCGTTAACCGAGACAAGTCTGGAAGGTCCAGGGTGGCTAAAAAGGTAGTTGTCGGTTAACCTGTGGGTAATGCTGGTGTGGCAGAGGGACACCAGTGGGGCCAAATACTGGGTTATGTGGATAATTATAACTCATGGGCCCTCTCATTTGAGGTTGGTTTTGACCAAGGTACATAGGATTTGAGATGGTTTGAGAAGCATGTGTGAGCGGAGGATAACTGGATGGGTTTTGTGGATTATAGGGTGGGTTTGGAATTTGTCCATAAGGGGGTTGTTGCGGAGTCTGAACAGTTTGTCCCGTGGAGGCATGGGGATTTCCTTGAAAAGGTACGCTCCATGGATTGGGTGCGGCGGACACATTTTGTCCTTGTGGTTGATGGTGTACTCCGCATTGAGGCTGCCCCCCAGCATGAGGGTGCCCCCCGAATGGAATTTGTTTTCCCGTGGGAGGATGCCCCCCAGTTTGAGGTAGAGTTCTCGAGATCTGAAAGCTAGATGCCAATGACTGGCCGGTGTTTCCGATCAGGTTAGGACCACCAAGGCCAGTCCCTCCGGGTTGTTGGATAGGTATGGAACTTCCCGGTACAATTTGAGTAGTGGTTTGGGCAGTGGTGGTAGCGGAAGCGTTCAGTGACCTAAATCCAAAAGGGAGTGTAGGTCTTGGTGTTACAGGTGTGCCAATCGGGGCTTGATTAACTACCGCGTTACCGGTGGGGATAGTCGGAATGTGTGGGGCCATTGTCGAATGGGCCGTCTGGAGGGGAATAATAGACCTTGGGCCAATGGACGGTATGTTCGGACCAACGGTTGGTGTGGCTGTAAAAGTGGTAGTACCGGTGAAGTGATTTGGGGGTATAGTGTAGGAAAAAGGTGCATCGACACCTTCTCCTGTCCCATAAAGATCTCTCACCAAGTGTGGTGGACTCCGAACGACGTCTGCCATCCAAAAAGGGTCACTGGCTAAAGGGTTTTGAGAAGACCCGGCCGGAATGTCAGAAGGATTGATGACAACAAATTCTCCAGTGGAATTCAGGTGGAGGATCTATCATTCGTATCCCTCTGAAATGCGATAAGCTTCCGGAGATTCTGAGACAATTCAAAAATTCTCCAAAGGAATGGGAACTTCTTCCTGGGAAGTTGTAGTATTATGAACCTCACTCTGTTGAGGGGATTCTTCCGTAGAATGAGGGGGTAAAGGGGTGTTTCCTTCCATATTTTCTGGAGGGAGTCCCTGTAGCCTCCGCGAGCGGCGTGGAGGGTCGATGTTGGCAGAAAAGAGTCGGTGAAATAAATCTATGGCCAACTAATGAAAAGAAACAGCACACACTAAAAAAAATCTAGGAATCACAACCAAGCAAACAGGACCTTCTTTTGATGACCGTACTAGTTGGTGATGAAATCCAACATCGCGTGATCAAGTCCAGAAGGGGCGGGGATAGGGTGGAACAGTTACAATGGAAACCTGCTTAATGGACTTACGCCTTGGTGCAAGCTTCCATGCAGTAATTGTGGATTTACCCTCCAAGGAGCCCGAGTGAGTTTGACCAATGTCTGCTCCAGGTACAGTGAGACTTCCTGTCACTGCCACCTTGTGTAAGACCCTAAATATTATGGCCACTAAGGTTACCAATTCGGATTCAGCCCTTGGGCGGGAACAATCGACAGTCCGATCCGAACGTACTGGCAGGGTATCAAGCCTGAAATCAACTAAAAGGCTTCCACGCAGCAATTGTGGATTTACCTCAAAGTGATCCCCATAATATGATCTGACCACCACAATCAGTTAAACCATGGAAGGTTAGTCCCTGTAGCTCACCCGAATGCGGCCTCGTGCGTAACCCCTGTGTGAGAGGGGGATCCCAGGCAGACTTATACGATAACTGGATTTGACTCTCCCTAACTCAGGATGCTACTGTTTTTTTTGGAAACTTTGGAGAGTTATGCTCACAGCCCTAATCCAAAGTATTAAGCCTAGTCTACTGTTGGTGGAGGATCCTAGAAAAGAAAATTTCTAGATAACTTTTAATTAGCGTTGATTTTATGGCTATTCTTTACACAAAGGGGTGCATGGAAGTGAAACAAATGGAATTATGACTCAGACCCAAAGAATGCATCAAATATGATAAGTAGTCATTTTCTTTCGATGAACATCTGTCTAAGGGAGAGAGAGAGTTCTTTTCACTAATCAATCACGAATAAGGAATGCCCTCAAATGATTCTTTTCTCAATCAAATCCTGATGTAATGAAAAAAACTTTTAAATGCCTTCTAATATGCACAATCAATCATAAAGATGTTTTTTATTGTTTGCGTATGAATGATGATCAATACAACATGATGCTCATCTTGCTAATTATCTTTCTTGTATGAATGAAAACCAAACTAGCACAAGCAAAAGTCACACAAACAATACACCCTTTCGTAGCAATCAAATTGAAAAAGCGAAAGAAAAGAAACAATTAAAGAGAAAAACAAACTTCACACCCAAAAGAAAAAGTTGAAGAACAATGATCTTGACTGTAACTAAGATAAAGAGGTCTGTAGGCCTTTGATGACCTTCACCAGGGTTTTTACTCAGCTGATGAGGAGAGAAAAACAATGCATGGGTTTCGAACTTCACTCACCAGGAAAAACTCAATGAAAATAGTGAAGAAGGCTACAAGATCCAACTAACAAGATGTTTATTCTTCAAAAAGACAGATGTCAAGGCCGAAAGAGAAGAAACATTGACTCACAAGGTCACTCAGCAGAGGAGACATAGAGGCAAAACCTTAACAAAGAAATTATGGAAGGTTTTTTGAGCCAAAGAGGGCTGGCACTCTATTTCCAAAGGCAAGGAGTGTTATAGCGCTCTGTGCAAGGGTATGGGGGAGTACTGGTGCTCTTTTAACACTAGGACAGGGGTGCCAGGGTCTAAAAGTTCCAGAAATGTCAAAAAATCAAAAAAATTGCAATTCAATTCTGACAATTATGTTGAGTGTGATAAAGTGAGGAGCCAATCAGCTCATGAAACTAATCAAAAGAGGAGTGAACCAAGTCTGAAACAATCAAGGGATAGAACTATGTCAATGAGGAGAAATTAAAACAAGAAGATTCGATTTGAGGCTACCTTCCCAGTAGAGTCGCCAGTTTCTGTTGTAGGAAAATCTCCCTGCGGATAGGTAGATCGCCTCTAAGAGCTTGACCCTAACTCTAGACAGAAAATGCTTAACATGGACACTGACTTCCTTTCAAATCTATCTAAACTAACACATGATAAAGAAGGATGATAGAAGTACCTTTTATCGACGTTTGTCCCTGCACGCTCCGAGCTGCGCTCCAATCCTTTGCTCCTCGCTGAGTTCTATGGACAAAACAAGATACGACCACTTCCTACTCTATTGATGTTAGCTTGAAAACATATCTATCAATTAATGATAAGTTCATGTGACATTAGACACAAACTAGAAAGAAACAGGCCAAGCGTGTCATATTGATGAGAATAACGACAACAGTACTTACAATCGTAGATGCGAATGCGACAGCTTCATCAAGTCCCCTTCGTCTAACCCTTGCCTAAAAGCTCCACAACCTGGATAACAACAGCTTCACTGATCACTCTCCTTTGGCTGACTGTGAGTTTCTTCCAAGATCATAAGTTTCATATTTTCAATTCTTCCCCCGCTTTCCACCATCATAGAGCCTGTTTATATAGGTTAAGAGGAGCTTAACCTCTTGAGTTATCTTTAGAACAAGTTGGGAACCTTCTCCTTAGATCAAGGATCTCTTGATGAAGCCAAGAGTTCAAGCACAACTGCCTCCTAATCTTGAAAGATCCTCCCCTTATTCTCCTCAACGGGCCAACTACTGCCTCAGATTAGGCAGCGCTCCCTTAGAAGGGGCATCAGAGCATTGTAGCGCTCCCTGGTAAGCTTTAGGGGAGCGTCAACGCTTTCAAGATGAGAATCGCTCCTTCAGAGGGGGATGGGGAGCGTTATAACGCTCCCTGAAGCCTTGTAGGGGAGCACCAGTGCTTCTAGGGCTGCAATAGGGGAGCGCTCCTCCTCAAAACCTTTGTTTCAGGACTCTCTTCAGGTGTCAAGAGTTATTTGATTTCAGTAAACCAGTTCTCCTCCTTCAAATCAATCATATGAGATGTTATAAGTGTCTCCTTAGTGTCGTCGACATGGAAATATGTCTGAACATTATTTGCGACACTTGTAAGGAAGGTGCGACACTTACGACAATTGAGAGGGACATGCGACACTTATCCAGCTGAGTAATTTTGACGTGTAACAGTCATATGAGAGAATTTGTAGGACATGAAATATTTCCTCTTTAGATTAAAGTAAAAGCAATAGATATTTGGATGGAAGTGCAATGTTATTCATTTGGCCATAATAAACCTAGGAACACAAACAACAAATTTGCACTGAAAAAGGAATATGTTGGACTAAGTTAACCAAAAAAACAAAGTTTGTTAAAGATATCATACATAAGTATTTAAGGACGTAGCCCTACATCGAACCACATCCATGCATAGGAACATAATCGATGTACTTTTTACAGAAGAAGGGATATAATGGACCAAGTTAAATATGATGAAGACAATGGAACCAATAGTAGTTCCATATATCCAATGAATATTTATACTACATCATAATAATTAAGATCGGGAAAACATGTGAACTGCATTAACATAAAATTAGCAAAAGAGAACATAAGTTTATTGGCATGCAATTTTTTCAACTTATGAAAAAATTAATAAAATCATGTGGCTAACCAAGCAATTATAATGTTCTATTGCACTATCAAATTAACTATCATGACCTTAAATAGTAGCTCTCATATCCAATATATGGGCAAACTAGTAGCAGTTATGTCTTCCTAATTAAGGAAGTGAGTAAGGAGGGCCACAAAACTCGACACCATATCTCTCCTTTCATCATTTGATTCATCAATATCATTATCTAAGTTTGTAGAAGTGATGGTCACATATGGCTTCAGCTAGGCATATTGAAGAAGTGGAGATGCCACCGCATTCATGTAAGGAAATCTTGTTCCAAACACTTGCAAAGTCTTTCCCATGCATGTTCAACAACATCAATTCCATTTGCAAATGAAAATATAAAAAATAAAATAAAATAAAAAAGCCTTTTGTCTGCTAGGGGTCCAAAATAAAATTAAGACAACAAGAATTAATGTTGAAGATGGACAACAATTGAAATAATGTTGATCCATATAGCCATAAATAACTATAATGAAGAAAGATTCATGTTTCCCAACTCATAATAAAAACAACTACTCAAGCGGGATAATTTTATTAATAGTTCACAAATGACCAAAGGATAGGTCAATGGGACTAGACATTAAAATAAGTGGCCACTAAACAATGTGTCTAGATCAGTCCTAGAGCTAAAATGTTTACAAAATGCAAGAGATAAGATACTCATAAATATTAGGAAAAAAAACAAAGGGGTTTAGTAGGTATAATTAATCATATTGATCAAGGGATTCAATACCTTCTAAACATGTATATACCTGAGGAAAAGGTCCAAAAACTAGAGAATTATCAATAGGGGATTGGTTAGGATGGTAAAGTGGGGATGTTTCATACCCCCTTCACAAAAGTTCAAATCCCCAGAGACACATTTCACCCATCGTGGACCATATCACCCACACAAGAAGGTTTTTTTTAGTGGTTGGAGCAGGTACAAGTCATGGGCAACTTTACAAGATAAATTAACCCCACCCACAACATCTTAATTGAATGTATATTTGTAGAGTGTAGTAAAGTCGACTATATTGCATTATGATGTTCCCGGAATGGGAAAGAGAATGCTTGTTGCATAGTGATAATAGGAATCATCTTGTCAATTTACCTTAATATGCAATAAAAAATAAGGGGAAATGTAAAACTGTGAAGTTATCGCTCAAAGGTATTTCCTTCAATACAACAAGAAATCTAGCAAGACACTATAACTCCAAAATGTGTTTTCATATTAGATAATCACTTCAAACCAGTAAGAATGAAGCTATTGAAGGAAAAACATAATTGAACAAACCTTGTAAGTTGGTTTTGATAAAAAGGTTTGTTTCATCTCAACTGATCAAAAGGTTTGAAGTAGAATTTGTCTCCTACAGGACTTTGGGAAATTTATGTATTGACGATTCTGCTATAGGTGACATTTGTTATAGTTGTACCCCTATTTCTAGTTGAGATTTGTCTTTGATCAAATGTTGTTGCCACATGACCATTTTCAACAAAACATCTCCATCATATAGGCTTCTTTCTGCTATAACCACTTCTTGAAGTAATCACAAATATCAAACCAACTCCTTTAATAATGGATCTGTATGTGATGTGTGCAATCAATGAACTGGAATTTTGGATGCTCTTCCTCAGGAAAAAAATGCATCCTTAAAAGGTGGATTTCATCCATCCACCCTTCGTTTTAGGTTTCTTACTTAAGATAGGATTAATTCCTTCAAGGCTCTCAAATATGCTTTGAGTGACACTTCATAGGGCAGTGCTCTTCATTGCATTCTTCTCAAACAACAAATATTGAAAAGGAAATAGGTGGATCTCTCTTCAAACATTGAATGCTTGACTCATTCCAAAATATTATGTATGCTACTTATCATAATTTGGGGAAGTATGTCCCTTGTAGAGCCCTTAGTTAGACTCCAAAGCCCCAAAATCTGCTATTGGAAAGAAACACTCTTTGTTGTTGGGGTAATCCTCTCAATGTTGCCTCTGAAAGGGCTAAATAAGAATCTAGTGCCCTTGTACCATGAAACACATGTGGTGCCCAGGGTTGTTGTCCATTACTGCTTAAATGATGCACATAAGCCAATGATCAATATGTGATATCTTTAGGTTGATGGGCTATTTGCAACATAACATATAACAACCAGAGAGCTTCTTGAATCTTTCTTTCTTTGCAAATACAAGTAATAAGAGCATTGTATGTGATAAAATCCATATTTCACCCCTTATCCAATCTCTCATGAATGAATTTGGTTGTCTTTTTCCATTTCCCTTCATAGAAACCATCAATAAATGCAGTGTACGTGACAACATTGAGGGATATATTTTTGTTGGGCATTCATAGAAGATTTTCCTAGTCTCCTCCAACTTTATTTTTGTTGAGTGAAATTTGTGTCATATAAATTCTCAACGATTTAATATCAACCAGGGATGCTCGTAAGCTTGTGATGATGCCAGCAAAATATATGCAGGAGTAGGCATCTAACTCTAATCTAAGAAAATTCAATCAAATCCTAACTCTTGCATAAGACTCAGTTGTTGTAGGCATGAAAACACTAGCTCCCATTCA
>ML782383.1:735106-746308 GCA_009831015.1 Picea engelmannii | reverse complement strand
TCAAGTGGATCTGATTAGCTAAAAATAGTAAACCTAGAAACTCACAGTTACAACACTCATAGTTGAAACTAACTATTACAACAGTAATAGTTAACCTAGAAACTCACGATTACAACAGTTATAAGCATTATCTCTAACAGAAAGTTGTTTAGGTTTCAGAAAAATCCTCCACTTTGGTGGCGTTATACATGCCTGGGAATATTTTGTGGTAGACAACACTTGGCAAAGCTACAATTCAAAAAAAACGATTACAAATACATATCTATTAAGTTGATTAAAAGGTAAATCGGTCCACACCACAAGAAATCTAGTCAATGCATTCTTTAGTGTCATCCTTTCATGTTAGATTTGTCACTAACCATACTTTTGGTTGTTTAGAATGACATCCCTCAAAGATGAAAGTTGTCCAGGTTTCAACAAACTCCTCAACTTTGGTGGTGTTTATAAACTCCTGGGAAAATTACGTGGTAGTCATCCACAGGTGCATATGTCCACCAACACTTGGCAAAGCTACAAATTAAAAAAACGAGATTATGCAATGTCAAATACATATCTTGATAAAAATAAAATGGATCTGCGCACACTACAAGTGCTCTAGATGAAACACATTCACTCTTCTTACCTGAGAAGAAGACCTTTACTCAACTAAAAAGTGATGATTGACTAGTCAAGTTATTCAATGCAAGTCCTTCACTATTATACCTATCCCTAACTGGGATTTTGGTTGTTTAATATGTCCCTCGGTTGACAGCAAAACTATATATGGAATATATGCACAAACCTATTAATACACTAAAAGTGAATTCGTGAATGGTAACAGAGCTATTATAAAGAATGTGAAAAACAAATATGCTAAACAAGATAGACTTATAGTATCTTCAATTTGTACAATATCTTCAATACAACACAATTCCATGCCCAATATGGATTGCAAGGGATATAACTATTTATTCCTACAACACGAGCACTCTAGTATGAGTTACCAAGAAGATTTCCCTTTCCTCTCATTAATTAAAGAACAATATCAAGTTCTTCAATGCAGGCTCATCAATGTTAGACTTGTGCATGCCTAGGATGGTCTAAGTCAATGTCAATCTAGTTTACAAGTCCGACATTGATGGAGTTGTATTGAATAACTCAATGAGTAGATCATCACTTTTCAGTGAGTAAAGGTCTTCTTCCTAGCTAAGAAGAGTGAATATGCTTCATCCTAGACTTATACAAGACTTGAATAGGCCCATTTATTTCAAAATGAAACTATATATTGTGCCATGAGTATCTGCAGAAACCTCTTAGTACACTAAATGTGAACTCATGAAAATAGACATGGTCAAGCGGTAGAACATCCTAAGCCTATGATTGTCACTGAGCTACATGAATTAGGAGGGAAAGATCTATTTTTAATTTATAATATTTAGAAACCTCATTTCTTGAATGTAAGAGAAATGCATAAAAAAGGAAAGAAATTATTATTATATCACAAATAATACTCATGTGCTCATTCCTGAATGCAGACAAATTGCTTAACAGATGGGCGTGAGATACATGTTAAAAGCACCAACCATATCTTTACTCTTGGTCCTCTTTAAGGTATTAGGAGATTCAAAGACTTTCCAAAACTTGAGAGTCTCATATCCTGCAGCCGATGCAATAGTGTACCCATCTGGACTATGAAAATACAAAACAAAGGAAAGATAGTCATCACATAAACAAACATTGTCATCACGACATCCATTTGGACATAGATTAATAAAATGAATACCTATGCTATATGTGATACTCTAGATGTGTGACCAGTAAGCTCTGCTATATTAACCATAGATGGATATTTCCATAAGGTCAGTTGGTTTTGGCTAAATCCATGTGAACTCAATAGCTCACGCTCATGCTTATTCCATAATAATGAACAAACTTGAGAGTGAGTGTCAATGGTATTTAGGCAAGCTCCTGTATGAGTATTACAAAACTTATTGCAACAGTTTACACCACCTCCACCAGATGCCTAAAGATTTATCTAGAAAGGGCACCCTAACAAGGCCTTTACTGCAACACAATGTTCATCTAGCCAGTGAAGATATCGTGTTGCGATGTTAGATGCGAAATTGGTGCAATAAAGCCTTCATTCGAGGAGAGGTTGGAGAAATGGTTGCCATCAAGCCCTGGAATGAGGAGATGCAGGCTAAAGAATTCCAAAAACACCCAAATCTGGGTGACGCACTCACCAAATATCTTGATTCTAAAAACATCGGGCGAACTAGAAATTTGTTCATGAAATCGGGAGGGCGGACCCTCTTTCCACCGATTTTCTTATTATTTTATAAGGTATGAATTCTCTCCCATATATATTTTATTCTAATATATGGGATAAACATTATAATTTTTTTAAACATCATTGCAATGAAAATTCGCCCCTTCAAAAATTTAAACCCTGAAATTTTTCCTATAGACGAAATTTTACCCCTAAAATTATCTATGTTGAGGTGTGCTTTAAGATCTTAGCTACGAGTGTGGGCCATGGTGAAAAGGTGTACAGGTAGGGGGCAAGTGGGCCCACATAGAAAATGGGTTACGAGGGAAGGGTATCACAACGATTAGGGTGAAAAGGGGAATCCAATGGGATAGGTCCCAAGTAACAGGGTCGGGACTACAGGAAAAGAAGCTGGAAAATGCCAAGTATCACTGCGATCAAGACGAGAAGAGGAATCCAATGGGATAAGTCTCAAATAAATGTGCGAGCAGGCCCCAAAGTTTTTTTTTTTTACTCTTGCAGAGTTATAGTCCAATCTGAATAATATTGTCATGGCGAAATGCCCAAATTATTAATAGGAAGAAATGTGTAGTAATTTTGCAACCAAAATGTAGGAGGAATATCACATGAATCACCAACATAATAACATAATATAGAGAACTAGCACATCAAAATGATACCTTTATTGAACGAAAGCAATGTTCATTTGCCTCTTCAAGGGGGCAACCTCCAGTAGAGTAGAGCTCTATTATAATAATTCTCAAGACAAAAAATAATCATGCCCTCGACTCCTATTTATACTAAATCTATCTACCAAAAGAACAATATAGAGAAAGATTTTTCTAAAAGCGGAATCTTGTATTAGGTCTTGTTACATTTGACTTATTCTTCCTTATTACTAGGGCTTATTTTCTAATATCATCCTTTATTACATGGAAAATATCTTATTCTACCTACATGAAGGGTTAGGGAAATTAGGTCCCTAATAATATTTGTGAGGAATTACTAGAAGATCAATAATGTTTTTGACTCATACTTGTCTTATATGTGATGCTTGTTGTAATGTTTAGTGTTTATCTGCAATCTTTAAGTGATCTTAATGCATATTTATAATAATGTTTGAATCTACCTACAAGAAATTATATTTCCTGTTTTTTTTAAGATAAAAATGATTGCATTGATATTTCTAATAAAAACTAAATACACATTGAGGAGATCGTTTTTACTTTTAAGATTAGCATCCATTACTTTTACATACCTCCTCTATTAGATAAGACTATAACCTATCCTTATGACTTTGAGTCTTACAATCATTCTTATATGGATCACTCTTTAAAGTAATACTTCCACAATATCATATTAATATATGATGCTAAGACAAAACTATGAAACAAACCTTTTTTGAGTTGAGATATTTTTAAACATGAACACAAAAAAAAAGTGTGAGGAAGACACTATTTACTCATGGGTGAGAAACAAAGAGAAACCGAATTGCTCATATTTCTTGGTACATGTTCTCATTAAGAACGAAGAAAAACCAATTGATTCATCCTTTTAGATTAAGGTTCTTTGCCCACGAAAATCCTTAAAAAAAAAATTAAAAAAAATACCCATCGGTTGTGAGTAAGGAAATAAGAGAAACGAAGTCAATGACCCTTTACATTTTTCTCTATAAAGGAAATCCTCAAACTAAAAGAATTTTGTTTGATAAAAAAATTCACATTGCTAAAATGCAGTAAAGTTAATGCAAGTTTGATCTCAAATTATTATTTCATGATATTTGAAAAATCACTTATTCTTATTCAAGGTAAGATAATTTTATTTAATAAAAAATTTCACATTTGTAAAATTATTAAGTAAAGTTAATGTATGATTGGTATCAAATTATTATTCCATGACATTTGAAAAAAAACTTAAAATTTTCACATTTGTAAAATCCCTAAGTTAATGTATGTTTGGTCTAAAATTATTATTCCATGATATTTGAAAAAACACGTGTATTCCATTATTTTAAAAGAATATTTGGTTCTTTTATTATAATAAAATAATAAATATTTATAATTTTTTTTAAATAAAATCACTTTTATTATAATAAAATATAAAAATATTTATAATAAAAATACAAAATTTATAAAGCCAATTAAAAAAAAAAAACTATTTGTAAAACCAATATATTACCTATAAAATTAATTTTGTATTAAACAAAAGCTATTTGTAAAACAAATATATTACATATACAATTAATTTTATAAATTCAGATATAAATAAATAATTATAAAAGCAAGTATCATGAAAAAGTTATGAATGAGTCCAGTAGTTAAGAATATATATTTTCTCTTAAAAGATCATCAATATTAAAAATAATAATAATAAGAGGACAATTTTATTTTAGTTTTTTTATAAAAGAAAATTTAATTATGATTTATTTAGTTTTTAAAAATGTATCATATAAAAGAGATGGCACTTCCAAGGGGAGTGAAACCTAGCGCTCTGCAATGCTTCCCCTGCACACCTACCGCATGACCTAAACTCTCTGCCATGGAACCTCCTGTCTGCTATGATTTGTAACAGGCAAACCCCAAGACTAATCAGTCAGAAAGAGGCCGGTGGAGGGAGGGCAGCCCCCCTTGTACAACAACGTAACCGCCAATGACAGGGCGGGTGCAAGAGCGAAGCATCCTTCCTTCGAGTCGTCGCCGCATCTACAAGACCAACTCCTAGCCAGAGAATAAGGTCTGCGGAAAGTGATGGACATGGATGTAGGTCTGTCCCATCCAAAAGCATCTCGAGGCTGGGAGAAGGGCAAATGCATCCCACAATCAGAGAAACCCCCAAGATATCTCATCAACTCAACAAGGGTGGGCGAACACACCCAGTTCATGCGTGAGCATGCCCTCATCAGCAAGTTCCTGGCACTATGGCCATCCGAACGTGACCTAACTCATTGGATCAAGCACTGGTGGAACCCTAAAGGAGATTATGAAATCCAGCTAAGTTCCAAAGTTTTTTTCACAATCATCCTGTATAACCTAGAGGATAAGGACATAAGTTTTGAAAATGGACCATACTTCTACAACTCGGTTGGGCTTTTCCTACGCTTATGGATGGATAGATTCATTCCAGACAAGGGAGATTTTACAATGTCCCTAGTTTGGATCTGACTTTATTCTCTGCCCCGGGAGTTTTGGCTAGAGGAAATCCTTATGGGAATAGGAAACATAGTAGGGCACTATGTCAAAGCTTCAGAGGCCACAAGGCAAAGAAAATACACCTCATACACCCGAATATGTGTTTACATGAACATCTCCCATGCTCTTCCAAGATCTGTTACTCTGGAATATCAAGACGAAGACTGGCAACAAACGCTAGATTACGAACACATTCCTTTCCATTGCAGGAAGTGTCATGAACATGGACACCTTTTTAGGGATTGTTCATTGAATATCCAAGCAACCAAAGCCAGCGAGGTCATAAGCAGGAAGAGAAACCCTCCAAAGAAATAGAAGGCAAACCCAAAGACCACGGTCCTGACCAAAAACTCATATGAGATCCCAAACCAACTACCGAAAGATGAAGAAATTCAAGACCCGGACACAGCTAAACAACGGGCGAAAGGAAAGAACCAGGCTACACCTTCATTGATCCAATGCAAAAAGGCTGGGCCAAAAGAATGCGGCGCCATGGACACAGACATCCACATGCAGTTGGAAGACCATGACCTGGCAGGCATAGATCTGGAAAAGATAGAAGAAGCTCTAAATCAAATGGATCTACAAGCCCTCCCTGAAGAGCAGCTCTGCAAAGTTCATAAATTTTTTCTGGAGTCCACGACTGGCTCCACAGCCAGGATGGGTATAGCCACAGATCCCAGCTCAGGCTCGAAGAAGATACCTCGAGAAAACTAAAGAAGAGGACGAAAGTCGGCCCATCATCTTATCAAGGAGGCAGGAAATCTCATGCTCAATTCTGGGCAGATCCAAAAGCTCTCAGAGGGATACCTCCACCCAACCCAACAAACCTCATGATGAAGATCATCACCTAGAATATTAGGGGACTTAATGGTAGATCCAAACAATGGATCCTACGATACTCGATCAGAGCAGAAAAGACAAAAATCTTGCTAATCCAGGAGACAAAATGTGCAGGACCGAAAGCAGAAATTATATTCCAAAGAACCTGGCAGGGATGTGAATCCATACACACCGACTCCACTGGTGTGTCAGGAGGATTAGCCATATTATGGAACCCCAATACTGTTACCCTAAGCGAACCCTTCTCTACCTTGGGCATGCTTACCGCCCACTTCATGATCACAGGGTCAGCTCAGGAAGGCTACATCACAAATGTCTATGGGCCTCAGAGTCAACAGGACAAGGATAGTCTCATGAAGCGAATAACTCATATCAAAACCTTGTTTTGTATGCCCAACTGGATCCTAGGCGATGACTTCAATATCATCCTGACACTAGAGGAGAAGAAAGGTGGAACCAAGTGACTGGAGCCTGATAGTGGTAAGTTCAAAACCCTCATAGACTCACTAAATCTAATAGACATAAAGAACTACAATGGAACTTTCACCTAGTCCAACTGCAGATCGGGGCACCAGCAAGTGGCCTGTCGTCTGGATCACTTCCTCATAGCGGAATAATTACTCGTATGGGATCCAAGCATGGACAACCTCATTATCCCAAGGGCAGGCTCAGATCATTGTTCGATCGCCTTCTGCCTAGAAACAGGGACCGTGCCGCAGCACAAACCCTTTCGCTTTGAGAAATTCTGGCTATCACACCCCAATTTCCATCATCTCACAAAGTCTTGGTGGGCCCAAGCATAAATATACCATGGTACCTACATGTACAAATTCCAGCAGCGTCTTAAAAACTTCAAAAACTCACTAAAGCTATGGAACAAGCAAACTTTTGGAAACATATTTCAAAACATGCAGGCTATTGAAAATAGGCTAGTCGAACTGCAGGAAATCTTCATTTCAGGGACCAAAACAACAGAACTAATGATGAAGGAAGGCTCCAAGCAAGTTTAGAGGAAAGGAAAAATAAAGAGGAAATACTATGGCGACAAAAATCCAAAGTCTAGTGGCTCAAAGAGGGCGAGAGGAACACAAAATTATTCCACAAAGTTGTGATCCACCAACACTACATCAACCGAATAACGCATCTGGAAGATGCCCAAGGAAACCCAATCAGGGAACACAACCAGATTGTTGAAGAACTTAACACCTACTACAAAGATCTCCTAACGGAAACCAACAAGGACAGATCGACAACAATTTAGAGGATAACAGGGCATATACCCTCCCTTGTGACTCCAGAACAAAATGAAGCTCTATTGTGACCCATTACTCAGGAAAAAGTAGATCAGGTAGTTAAAGCAATGCCGCCAGGAAAGGCACCCGACCCAGATGGTTTCACTACTGAATTCTTCTACCATTGTTGGGATCTAATCAAGGAAGAGGTAAGGCAGGTTGTGGAGGAATCACGAACCTCCGGCCAAGTATTAACAACCCTCAATGCAACTTTCCTCACTCTAATTCCAAAGGAGAAAAGAGTTACCCATCCCAAGCAATACAAAGCAATCACACTCTGCAATGTTATATACAAAATCATTACAAAGGTGATTGCTACACGTCTCAAGACAATCTTTCCATTCATTATCTCCAAGGAACAACCAGGCTATGTAGAGGGATGACAAATCATGGACAATGTCATTCTATCTCATGAGGTAATACACTCTCTTAGGACAACTAAAACCCCAGGTATTCTTATTAAACTCGATCTTTCAAAAGCTTTCGATAGAGTCAGCTAGCAGTATCTTTGCTCTATGCTCTACACCTTTGGCTTCGATCATCATTAGATAGTCTGGATCTTAAAAATGACCTCATCGGCCTTTTTTTCCATCCTGGTAAACGAGGTACCCTACCAACCCTTCACTCCCTCCAGGGGCATAAGACAAGGGGACCCTCTTTCTCCCTTCCTCTTCATCCTCATAGGGGAAGGTCTAGGGCGGTATATTAAGACAATGATACTAGAAGGTACCCTTAAAGGCCTACCCTTGCATAATGTTCAGCCAACACCCTCGCATAGCCAATTCATTGATGACACCCTCCTTTTGAATACTCCCACTTCTCGAGAATCTATCAAATTCACCTCCATTCTCTCTGACTTTGTAGAAGCTTCAGGCATGGCCCTCAACCTAGACAAATCCAACCTTTTTTTTTTCAACACCCCGATAGGGGTTCAGAACCACATCTCAAGACTCTTGGGCATACCCAAGATCTCCCTTTCGTCCAACTACCTTGGCACTCCCCTCACAGGAGCTCCAGCAAAATCCATTTCCTGGGATAACCTACTTCTCTCCATCTCTAATAGGCTTAGCAATTGGACCTTTAGATCTCTCAACATTGCAGCAAGGTTGGTGCTTCTCAAGTCAGTTCTACAAGCCCTACCTACCTACCTCTTCACAGTTTTGGTAGCACTTAAACAGGTCATCAGGGCCATCAGAAACCTCCAAAGAAACTTCCTATGGCATGGGCACCAACTGAACAAGAAGTGAGCGCTAGTAGGCTGGGACAAGCTCTGTAAGCCTAAAGCATGGGAAGGACTGGGACTGCGAGACCCAGGGAAACTCAACCAAGTCATGGGAGCTAAAATGTGGTGGAGATGTTTAAAGGCCCCCACTACACTCTGGGCACAAATTTGGAAACAAAAGTATGCTCCAAACATGAGTGTAGACAAGCTCATCCATCACAACGACCAGATTCAGGGATCCAACATCTGGAATACAGCCTGGAAAAACATAGAACTTGTTCAAAAACATGCCTTTTGGGAGATCCAGAATGGATAAAGCTCACTTTTCTGGCAGGACTCGTGGCAACAAAAAAAACCTCTAGATCAGATAGAAGAGCTAAGCCCCATCAGGCAACTACTTCACACAGACCCCCCTCAGCATGTAAAGGGATTTTGGCGACCGGGAATTAGACCTCTACCTTGGTGGCAATGGAAGACATCCACCCAAGAACTACAGATCCCACTAAACTCAGACCTGCATGCCTAGTAGCACTATGCCAGCCATAGGAAAATCTCCAAGCAAGAAGGCCCGGACATTCTTAGATGGGGGCACTCCACTACAGGTAACTTTTTAGTCAAAGAAGCCTACTATCTGCAGGGTAATCACCAGAGTCATGACAAGGAGAATATCTGGAACAAGGTTTGGAGCCCCTTCCTCTGGCCGAAGGTGTCAACCTTTCTATGGTTCACCATCCACAACCGTATCCTCACTTGGGATAATCTAAGAAAAAGAGGCTTCATCGGACCATCAATTTTCCCCTTATGCCAACAACAAGAGGAAACTATTGAACATCTCTTCAACAGATGTCCTTTCAGCCAGAGGATATGGGACCAAGGGGCTCAAGCAATGCGCAGGATGAATCAGAACAGGACCAGTATCAGAGACACAATAGAGAACTAGGACCTGCTATCTTTTTAAAATCCCATTATTTTCCTCATTTGGCTCCTACTCCTAGGATTCATTCTTTGGCAAATTTGGAAGGAACAGAACAAAAGAATCTTCCACTCCAAGGCATCCACTCCGGAACTAGTATGGAGACAAATATGTAAGCTCATACGGGAAACAATCTGAAGTAAAAATTGGAAGCAGGCGGATACGAACTGCGACCCGAAAGAGCAACACATCCTTCAATACCGACAGCTCAACCTAAATAATCAGCTTGTGAAAAATCCAAGCTATCCCCAAAAAAGTAGTCCAATTACCTAGTCCCCTCCTCCAACAAGATTTATAAAGGTCAACTTTGATGGGGCCTTTAAAGGGAATCCAGGACCAGCTGGATTTGGAGCCACCCTCAGAAACTCAGATGGCCAAATCCTCTGTCTTGTAGCAGGTTTTATTGGATAAAATACAAACAATGTCGTGGAACTGACGGGCCTCCTCCAGGGCACACAAGTAGCAATTGACAACCACTTTCACAATCTCATTGTGGAAGGGGATTCTCAAATCATCATCGAGCTAATTATGAAAATCCTCCACTGGGAACATCCAGGGAAAATCTCGCCCAGCTGGAGACTATCAGGACTGCTAGAGGAATTTGGTGCCTTACTGAGGCCCAATCTCAGTATCATTCCCTCCCATGTGAAAAGGGAAGCGAACATTATAGTGGATTTCCTAGCAAATGAAGGGGTAGCAAGGGAAAGGGAGAGAATCTACTGGGATCCTCATATCTCGGAAGCTACAAAACTCTCAACCCGTTGTCAGTGCCTTGCGAACAAATATTACCCACCCCCAGATGGGGTGCCACCTAGCACAAAAGGACCACGTGGTACAACGCTTGGTTGGGCCTTAAATGAAGGCCATCGCCCCCCATCCCTTGGCCATTAAGGATGAGGGCAAGCTGGTTCAGCCGGGCCAAATACCCAAGACTTCTCGCGCGTGTGATGGGAACGAAACTATAGAGAAATCAGTGGAGAGCCTTAATGGCAAGTCTGGTCACTTTAATCCTCATGCATTCACTTGATTTTGGAGAGGAAGGGGCTCATTTGGAGCTGAAGCCACAACATTGGATCATCCTTGCACTCTGATGTGCTTGTAATTGTCCAATTGCCGCCGGAACCAGCTCTTGGCACCTTCAAATGCCAAGGGAATGAGGCAAGCCCCATAGGGGGGCTGCATGGTATGCTTCGGCTGTGCGCAGAAGGCAACAACAAAGCTTCAAGAGGGCATTGTCTATGGCCAGGACACAGCTTGTCCGAAAATCCAGAAAACGTGAGTTGCCTCCCATGGCCTCTATTGAGGAAATCATCCTAGAGGCACCCATCCATGTCCCCCCAACCCACTTTCTTTTCACTATCCCAGACAACTGGAACCCGTCGACTTGTTTTTTCAAGGAAACTTTCTAGCGGGCCTTCAAGGATTTTCATAGCTCC
>ML782383.1:717049-733740 GCA_009831015.1 Picea engelmannii | reverse complement strand
ATCATTTTTAAGGTAATTAAAACAACTATAAAATTAGACATTCAATTTAACAATTTGACTTCTTTAATCAAATATGTTTAATTTGCTAAAAATTGTATATATATCTCATCTCATCATAATTAACAAAGAACTATCTAAAAGCTAACCTTGTTATAAAAACAAAGTTGCATTATATAACTAGAAGACAAATTGATGATATAAGATTTTGTAATATTTTTTATGGAACATTGTGAAACTTTAGCCTTAAATAACTTTAATTTCAAATTCAAATATTGATTTTGGTTTGTTGAGGATACCTCTTTGTTGTGTTGTGTGACCCCATGACCATGCTTAGTTGAATTCTTTATTAGGTCACCTTAACAACAACTCTCCCGATATTCAATTTACCATGGAAAACCAATAAGATAATTCTCTAATATCATCCCCTTATCTTTTGGATAAAGAAAAAGGCCACCTCATTAATGTCCTTAGATCCAATGACTACTCCACCTCCGAAATAAAAAACATGTTCACTTAGCATTTCCCTCTAGAAGCAAAAAAAACCCATCCTCTACCCCACATTTAGCTTTGATCTCTCTTCCCTACATTCATGGCATTACTAATCAAATTCCTTGCTCTTGCAAAAAATACTACATTAGACAAACAAGTACAAATCAATCAAAAGTTGTCTTAAAGCAATCCCAAAACACTCCCACACCACCATACATCTTATATGTTTTAACCAATCAAAAATCCTTACATCAACACATTATTACTCTTCTGGTATCATTAGTGAAGCTCTTGAAATATAACAGCATCCCAACAACTTTAATTGGAAGATGGCTATATACTTAATCAATCATGATAAACCTTTTCCTCTTTATTTTTGCTCCCCTCTCGTATATCATTTACCTTGCTTTTTAATCTCCCCCTTTGACATCTCTCAATTATTCATTTCTTCAATATCCTTGGCATTATTCCCTCTTCATTATTTTCTTTATTAGTAAAAATTGTTCTCCTTTCTTCATTATCCTTCTTATTTTGTTGTTTCTTTATCTATCATACTTATTCATAATAATAAAAAAAAATCTATTTTTTCATTGTTTTATTAATTTTATGAATCTATTTTTCATTTATAATATTTTATTATTCTTACTATTTCTAGCTAGGATTATTTTCTCATCCTACTTAATCTTTTTTCATTTATATTATTTTATTTTATTTTTTTAAATTCTCTCTCTAACAACTATTTTTCATCATATTTACAAAACATACTCTTTCTAACAATTTTTACATCATTCTTACATTTGTTTTTTACATTCTACTTTTTTAAAACTCATACAGTTAAATCTCCAACAAATGCACACGCACTAATATATATAATATATAGGATAATATATCCCTCTCTATATTGGAAAATTTTGTGTGATACACTAATGTCCTTAGATCTAATGACTACTCCACCTCCTAAATAAAAAAATATTTTCACTTGGTCTTCCTTCTAGAAACAAAAAAGCCCCATCCTCTACTCCACATTTAGCTTTGATTTCTCTTTCTTACATCCATGGAATTACTAATCATATTTCTAAACTCATAACTAAAAAGAATATCAAAATCATTTTTAAACTCCATAAAACCCTTAAACATCTTTTAAAAAGTGTTAAGGCTAAATCTAACCCTATGGTAAACAAAATCATTTATCTTGCTTCCTAATCTCACCTTTTGACATCTCTCAATTATTCATTTCTTCATTATCCTAAGGAATTATTCCTTCTTCATTTTTCTGGATTATTCTTTATTCTTAAAAAATGTTCTCCTTTCTTCATTATCCTTTTTTCTTTTTCTTTTTCTTTATCTATCGGGCTTATTCATAATAATCAAAAACTTCTAATTTTTCATAACAATTTTCATTTATATTGTTTTATTAATTTTATGAATATTTTTTTCATTTATAATATTTTATTATTTTTACTATTTCTGAATATATTATTTTCTCACAAAGGCGTACACCTGTACACCTATTGACAATGGGCAGATTTAATAAGGGTTTAGTGCTTAATAAGTTTTCTATGGACAGGATTAAATATGGCTAATATTCTTAGTAGTCATACAAAATAAATGGTTCTGATTTCAATCATTAACACTAGATAAATGAAGCCAACCGTTTATTTGTTAATCAATAATAAAATTTAATATATTCTTTTAAGAATTCTTTTCATCTTATCAGCTTTTAGGCGTTGATCAGCCACAATTATGTGGCTATGCTAATATATATAATATATCCCTCTCTACCAATCTACCAATTGGAAAATTTTGTATGATAATTATTAAAAAATATATTGTTAATATATTAATTAAAAAGAAGTTTATTATCCTATCACGTTCAACATATTTGTGGCCATTCCATATTCAAGATGAATGAATCAGTGAGACTTGCCACCTTTAGACGTAGGTTAGTTTTCACTCAACCTTCATGTCGGGCCTAGGTTCGAATTCTATGGCAGGATGTTCCACTCTGACATCGGTGACCATTGGACAAGCTGGTAGCCAACCCCAGGAATTCTGTCTGATATTGTAAAATAATACTTCCGTATTATGAGCCCTCAAAGATTTGATGCATACAGAATCGCCAGCTCCCACCAAATAAAATAACGATTTGAAATGAGTAATCCTGATCCTATGTCTCAACCGATGTATATCAACAAACCTATAAAAATGATCTAGCATTGATCCAGGCATCCTTGACATCTCCTTCCACCAGGAAGAGGAATCTGCGCCCTCCTTCTTGACAAACTCCCACAAAATCACCTCCTGTAAATCATTAACGACTCCATGTTCCTCAGATTGCCGGAGAATGCACGCCATAAGCAGAATCCGCGACCCGCAGGAGAACATATCAGAGAAATGGACGAAGCAGGGTGGCTCGATCACTGCACCAGGAAATAGAACAGAAATGGAGGTGCCATCTCGCATGTTAATTCCTATCACGCCTCGACCGACTTCGACGTTGCTGTCGCAGTAGAAGAAACCGTCTTCTTTGGAAAAAACAAGATGACCTGACCTAGGACGCCGAATCTCTGGCAGGGATCCAGAAGTCTTCCATATCTTCTCACGCGAATCGTAAATTTCCGCAATCTGTCCTCCTCTATTACGACGCGGACCGACCGCTACAACTTTGTAGTGTGCGCTGTAGTCATCGTCACCCTGTCCATCATTCACGATGCCCATAAGCTCTGCTTGCCTTATCGATTCCAGGGGGGGAAGTTGGAAGCACTTCTGTGTGAGAGGATTGCACACACTGTACACGTGAGACGGTATCGTCTTCACCAAGAGTAGGCCTGCTGCTGATGCGAGGCAAAAAGCAAGATCGACTCTGGTCTTTTCATTCTCCTCTATGAAGGAAAGGGAGAGGCATGTCTTCCACGTCTGTGTATAGAAACAGTAAGCCGCACAAGGCTCCCGGCAGTCGATAAAATTGTGAATAAGTAGCCATGGCTTTCTTCTCTGGGGTTGAGGATGCCCAGGCCAACGACCAGTTATGAGTTTGGTTGAAGAAAGTAAGGCGTTCCATTGCTGAGACACACAGCGAAATCTACACAAGTAATCAACTGGCAGCCACGACAATGCCTGTTCTTGGAAGTCTTCCGGAAATTCATCCCACCACACCGAGTTCTCAGACATCTTCAGCGATGTCGATGACGGAATTAATGAAGTCGTAATTGTGTATGGGAGGGGAAGCAGTAATTCTGACTTTCGATCAGAGGAGCATTCTTCTTTTACTATGGTAAGGCGCTACATATGAAACGTCACAACTTATAAGTCAATTTTTCAAAACACTAAACAAGTTTTTAGAATAATAGAATAATATTAATTATTAATAGAATAATATTAATTATGGGAAAGTTTTACATTTATTGGAAATGATTACAGTTAATCATTTTTTAATCAAAAATTCTAATAGTATGGTTATTAATTAAAGATGTTAAAATATTTTTAGTAGTCCTTCCAAATCAATAAATTTTCATAACTTTTTTGCATTTTTTAAGAGATAGTTAACCCATTTACTTTTTAACATTTACTTAATATAATTAAAAAATTATTATGACTATCTAATTACCACATTCAAATGATTAACTTAATATGAATAATCAACCGCATATCAGAATACAGTCAGCCGCGACATTACTGCGTTGAGAATTTTACCAAGTTTTCACCAACCACGAGTTGTGCTAGTAATAATTTACTTTCGATGTCACAATTTAATCACATCTATTTTAAAAAAAATTAACAGACTTAAATTTACTTGGTTAAATGTAAAAAAATCAACCCAAGCCACAACCTTATATAGTATTAAATATTGGAACATATAACATGTTTACATATAGTTAATAATTAATTTTAATTATATTAAATTAATAATTATAAGTTGCATTTTTGTTATATATTTAAAAGATATTTTATTAATTTGTTGTTTTTAGGAAGGGAAATTGACATTTTTAAGGAAGGGAAAATGACATTTTTAACTTAAATTAGGTTAAAATCATTTAGATTGGTGGAATTATAGATATCAATTGTTAAGATTGCAAAACCATATTTTAATAAGAACCTAAAATATTAATATCTTGAAACATTTAATTTTTTTCATAATATATTATCTTTATCTTTTATAATGAAAAAAATAAATTGAAATAAAGACTTTTTAAAAACGCTTTCAAATTCTTAAAAAAAACAAAAACATAAAACAAATAAATGTGTTCTTATTGGGCAAAAGGTAAAATTACAACCTAGATTCTGTATCTTGACTTTATGCAGGTGTTTAAGGTAGATTGGTTGAAGAAAGTATGTAACTTCTTCCTTAAACATAAGAAAATTGATACTATTAATGATTCAAAACCCAAAACCATTAAACAAAATACAATTCTAACCGTTTACATTCCATAAACTAATTATTTTAAATTACCAAATTTTATTTATACATAATAATGTTATTGCAAATAAAGATCTTTAAATTATATTAACAAACAAATAAATATGTAATTGAGTGGTCTACTATTTAATAACATACAATTATGAAATAATAAATATGTAATTAAGTAATTTACTATTTAATAATATAATATAATTATCTAATAATGTTCTTTAATTATATTAGGGTGAGTGCAAGACTTTGGTGGCGAAAAAGTGGCTATGGCATGATTAAGAATCCACATTCTAAATAGTGTGTGCATCCATGCGCTCCTACAACTCTGATGTGGTCGAACCTCTACGTAGATTGCCACATAGGTGAAGCAGTAGGAGCATGTGCACATTCTTACTGTTGTATTTTTAGAAACCGCTCAAGAGTGAATTTGTGCATATTGGGCACAAAATCGTGCTAGTTTTGCTCCCAATAATCTAAATTTAAAAAAAAAAAGTAATTTATTATTTTGAATAAAAAATGAAACTAATTTACATGTCATGGATATTAAATTGCAGCATATACAATACAATGGAACCCCAAGAAAATTTAAACCCCTCACAAGAAAACCAAGAAGATCAAAACCCCAACCCACGACCATCACCACATAATGTAAACAGTGAAATTGATGAGGGATTGGCGATATTAAGAAACCTTGAGGAACAATTAAGGGAGACTAGAGAACTTAGCATAGTCTCATTGGCCACTTCTTTGGAAATCATCGTCCAGTCCCTTGCAAGTGCCCAAGGGAAATTGAAATTTATTTCTGACTATAGGGAAAGAATGTACGAGTATTATAGCATTGGTTTGGACAGAAACCAAATCAAAGAACTGAGAATTTCAAATCAACAAATATTGTCTATTTTCAGGGATCCTAGAAATGGACATGAACTACCATTGACCATGTCATCACATGAAGTTGTCATGGGTCTTTTATCCCTTAGGTTTTAATTTTTATCCTTTAGTCTTTAGGTTTTCTTTATTTTTCTCTTTGTGATTTTCTTAGGTTAGTCTAAAAAAATAAAGACTTGGGTTTTGGCTCACATGTTTGGCCCACACATATGATTTTAGCCTAGGTTCATTTTGTGCTTTATGTCTTTGACTCATCTTTTGAATTAACACCAAGCATTATCGACCCCATGATCCTAACGACCTGACAAGTCACTCCATCCACTCATGCTCCTTGTCTTTTCCATGTTGTCCCTATGTCCATTAAGGGGGTCCAATCGAACTTGGAAAAGGCGTTTCCAGCTCACTAGGTGTTTCTGTAGCGCACCTTTGTCCTATGCTCATTTACCATAATTTGCCATCATCAGTTGTTGTCATGTCTTCCCTTGATTTTAGGGCCCTTGTATTCAAAAGGAATATTGAGATTTGGTCATTTATGAGCTTTCTAACTGTTTATCAATTTGAATTTTTCCTCCTAAGCTCGGCGCTGCTGAAATCGCCAATTCAGACAAAGCTGCAGATTGTGCTATGGGATCGACAATTAGAGATGAATTGGAGGTTGAGGTGGATGTAACAGTTCCATAGCTTGTTACAGATCTTCCATCATCAGCCATAACCTCTAGGTATTTCATGAGCCTTTTCAAAAGCATGGAAAAGTGTTAAGATACCCCTGCCTTATCTTTTGGTAGCGCCTGGCGTTGCAAGTTGCATCTTCTCTCACTCATTTTTATTTGTAACTCTTCTTCCACAGAATCCATAACTATTTTCCAACTGAATTTTTTCCTATAATAAGTTCAAGCCATTTTACTTCAGAATCTTGAATGCCCATTCATTCACTTGGCTCTTGTTTCCACACTGCGCTACAGAAATCGCTGCCAAAACTACGCTATGGGTACCTTGTCCCAGTGCTACATTTTCCTTGGATTTATCAGTGCCATCTTCTGTATTCACAAATCCATTCACTATCCTCCTTTATTCACTGTGTCATCCTACGTTTTTAACTTAAAGTCTGTTGGCAGTGAGGAGGATAACAACCCCTACCTTTTAAATCTTTGATGACCATTGTATGGTGGCATAAAACTGAACATTGCACCCCTGTATACCTTTCCTCGGAGTTTATTTCTCTCATTTTTTAAAGGAAAAACCATCAGACCATTTTATTGTTAATTCAAAAGTGAGTTGGAGGAAAATCCTTGAAAGAGTAACCATTAGTCACTGTCAAATCTCATAGATCTTTGCCTTTTTTTTGTTCCTTTACAACTCATAGAATTGCAACCTTTGATCCCCTATTTATATCCATGGATACACCTCAAAGGAAGAAGTCTCACAAGGGAGGGAGTGTGGTTAGGACTGAACCTTCTAACATGCACCTGTTTGATGTTGATCCCATGGTCAGGGACATTTTCCAAAGGGTTGGTTGCCTCTTTTTTTGTCAAAACATGCACAGGGGACACCCTGAAGTAGCAAGGTAGTTTGCATTTCACTTTGATGGCATTAAGACCAATGTGGGAAACCTTGAGTTTGAGGTATCTGAGGCCTCTATTGATGCAACCATTGAGATACCTAACACTGGTGAGAGGTGGTTCAAATCCATGATCCTCAATGCTGCCTTTTCCAAGGATTTCCTCAAACCAAACTATCAGAAAGACAACTTGTCTAAGGGAGTGCCTAGGAGCCACCTAGTTGAAGGCTTTGATAAAATGTTGAAGATCATCCAAATATATTTTACATGTGAGGGAAGATTTAAAATGATATACCAGTATCATATAAGACTCTTGCTACATTTCACTGGTAAGGATTCAATGAATATCCATTTTTATTTGTTGAGGAATATGGGAAAGATGTCTGATAGAGTCCAAGCCAAGTCCAAGGTTGTGGACACTAGTTTTTTCCACTCTGGTTGATCAGGATGTTGGTGATGGAAGAGTTGAAGAAAATGAACATTTCTTGGGAACAATTCATTGTCTTTCCCCACATGCAACTAGATATAGCATATACCCCTCAATCTAGGATGCAGATCCCTTTTCCATCTAGTAGTGTTTCCCTAGCAAGAACAAGCAGGAAGAGAAAAATAAAACCCACTACTCAAGATAAATAAAACCCTAAATAAATTGAAGAAGAGGAGAGGGACATTCATCACTCCCCACAGAGAGATTTTTCACCTCCTCTTGCATCTGAATTGGAAGAAGTCCCTTCATCTACCAAAACCACAACCAAGAGGGGGAGGAAGTTGCATTTCCCTTCACCTAATACAGTAGATAATATCAGAGATCTAGGTGGATATCAGTGGCCACCCACCTTTTCCAACTGGCTCAATATAGTTTTATGGCAATTTTGGCAATTTACTATTTTTAGCAGTTTTTACTTCTGGGGCCATTTTCAGGGCCCAAATGAAGGATTTTAGGATAAATATTCTAAATGATATCCAAATACATGATTGAGCCCCCAAAATGAATCTCCTCGAAGATACCTTTCCAATAGTCTATCATACGCCTAAATCGGAGATAGTATGCAAAAGTTACGACCCCGGGAAGTTGATGTACCAACTTACCCAAACAGGGCCCACATGAATTTTGGCGCTTCATCTCCTACGGTTAGGTTTTTGGATGTCTAGGGTTTTTGGAATTCCGTTTTATTGTAAAAATGACTTTAGATCCCCATTGTAATCATCTTCTTGCGAATGCGAGTAGCCATCACATCTCTTCTCAGAGATAAGCTGCCACCATTCTAGTGAGTCTTTCACATTGTATTTTTACAGTCTTTGCACATTTATTTCATTAATAGAAATTGTGTATTATTGTATCTTTGTGTTTATGGTTGCATCTCTGATAAATTTTTGTTATATGCACAGGGATATCGTGGATATCCAATAATATAACAAAAATGTATCAAAGATGCAACCATAAACACAGAGATACAATAATACACGATTTATATTAATGAAATAAATGTACAGAGACTGTAAAAATACATAGTAAAAGACTCGCTAGAATGGTGACATCTTATCTCTGAGAAGAGATATGACGGTTGCTCGCATTCGCAAGAAGATGATTATAATGAGGCTCTGGAGGAATTTTTACAATAAACCAGAATGCCAAAAACCCTAGACATCCAAAAACCTAACCCTAGGATATGAAGCACCAAAAATCATGTGGGCCCCGTTTGGGTAAGTTGGTACATCAACTTCCCGAAGTCCTAACTTTTGCATACGATCTTTGTTTTAGGCGTATGATAGCTCGTTGGAAAGGTATCGTCGAAGAGATTCATTTTGGAAGCTCAATAATTCCTTTGGATATCATTGAGAATCTCTATCCTTAAAAACCTTTATTTGGGCCCTCAAAATGGCCCAGAAAGTAAAAACTACTAAAAATAGTAAATTCCCAAAATTGTCAGAAAATTGTTTTGAGCCAATTGTAAAAGGTGGGTGGCCACCGATATCCACCTGGATCAATCCTCCCTCCTTAGGAATCAATGGTCTCCATTGCGTTGAGTCCCCGAGGGAGAGGGAAAAGCATTTATTGAATCTGCATCTTGGTGAGTTGCTTGCCTTGCTGGAGACATCGCGCTGCTCAGTTTGTGGAAGTTTGTCACGAACTTGTTGATGTTGAGGCTATTCAAAAAGTCGAGCTACATGATAGGACGGTGTGCAGAAGGAATCTTTGCATTTTTTTGCATCCTTGTTAACCTTCTTCTATTGGATAGAAGGTGCTTGGGGCGAGGTTGTAGTGGTTGCAGTGTCCTTCTGTTCTCCTTTTGAACAGATTGTGAAGAAACTAAATTTTGCAGTATGAGATACTACCTTGTAGAACTTTTTAGGTGGAACAGTAGTTAGAACTACCTCTAGTATTATGTAGAGATGACCCCCCATAGAAACAATGACATTGCGGGGTCGAGACTCATAAACAACATGGCTCTTCCACATATATGGTTGTCCCAAGAGAACATCACAGACATCCAATGGGGAAACATCACATAATACCTCATCCTTGAAGGGCTAGATGACGTATGACAATTGACATTGTTGGCTGACACGAAGATATCGTCCTTGGCGAAGCCACCCGATGTTGTATGGTTGCGGGTGTGGTGTTGTCGACAATCACAAGTGTTTGACAAACTCTGTTGAGATGAGGTTCTTATGGATTCCACTATGAACAATAAAATGCAGTGAGGTCCCCTTCACCCACATCTGTGAATGAAAAAGGTGATCCCCCTCTTCAGGATCTGTTGGATCTTCTGGTTGAATTGTTGCAGTCACGACAATAGTAGTGGGGTCTGCGTCAATGATCTATCCTTTACCAGTATTTTCAGAATCAGATTTTGGATCACGGTTCAGCTCGTTGTCTTTGATCTCGGCCACCAATGACTGTTTTGAGCGACATTCATCGGTGTTGTGCCAGGGGATTTTGTGGAAATCGCACCATTTTCCGGTGTCCTTCTTTGTCTTCCTATGACCCTTATTTTCCTGTGTCTTGGACTAGTTTTTGGGAGACTGTTTGTTAAGGTCGTCTTTTTCATACTTTGGTTGTTGCAGATTTGAACACTCGAACTCCCATTTGTTCTAGTGCTTAAATTTATGCTTGATTTTAACAACATATCGATAAGTAACACCGAGTGATGAGATGTCCAGAAAATCCATTTAAGTCTGGATGTATCTGTGTAGAGCCCCATGGTATTTCAGAACGAAATGTCATCTGTAGTATTTGATACCCATCTTGGTGCACAAGGTATGGAAGGTATTGGTGAACTCTAGAACTGCTTGGCCCCTCTCTTGCCGCAGTGTGGTCCATCTCATGTATTGGTCCTCATAGTTGCGAATAGGGTAATACTGTTCCTTTACCGCATCCACAAAAAATTCCCAAGTGGACTCGACCCCATATATTCTAGACTCCTCTATGGAACTTTTCTCCCAGTAAGTTTCCCACCAATGTTTGACATGAGGGAGATCTTTAAGGAGTGCGAAGGTGATATTTTCTCCGTCAAAAAAATTGTCGACAGAGAAATAACCTTCTAGTAGATTGAACCATTTGTCTAGGGCTTCTACATCTATTTGTCCTTCAAATACAAGAATATCAAAATTAACTTGTACCTTGAAAGGTGAGGTTCCTCCAAAGTGGTCATTTGATGAAGATGCACCTATTACTATCTGCAAGCATTGAAGGATGTGGGAAAAATTCTCCATCATTTCGTCCCTTTGTCGTGTGAGAGTTTGCTCAAGCAACAGATTGGTAGGATCGTCTGCTCCATTGTTTTTATTTTCTTCTCCCATTGAGGGTTTCTTGGGTGTGCGAGAGAGATTGTCCTCTAGAGAGACAAGCTTGATACCCAACTTCCTATACTTGAACCTCGTTGGGGACATGCACTGAAAAATGATCAAGAGCAGCCTGCATCGTATGCAAAAGTTACGACCCTGGGGTCCCTTTCACGCACATTTGTGAATGAAAAAGGAGTTCCCCCTCTTCAAGATCTGTTGCTTCTTCTGGTTGAATTGCTGCAGTCACGACAATAGTAGTGGGGTCTGCATCAATGATCTGTCCTTTACCAGTATTTTCAGAATCAGATTCTGAATCAGGGTTCAGCTCCTTGTCTTTGATCTCGACCACCAATGATTGTGTTGAGCGACATTCATCGGTGTTCGACAACACAAGTATTCCAATAGAGGACGAACACCTTCAGTAACCACTCACATAACCATATCAAAGATCAACACACCGATGTTTTCATGTGGTAAAACCCCTACGGGGAAACATCCATGGCCCCAGCCAACGCGGCCACTTGGAGCAGTTTATTAATGCAAAGAAAAATATTATAGAGAGATTTTACAAGAGAGTTTCTCACAATCGATCATCGGCAAATGACCCTCCATGCTCTTTAAATAGAGATCATGGACTAATCGGGTGTTAAGCCACGGATCAATGGTCATTAAGATCGAGGAGAGTATGAACCGTCAGATCACTCTATGTCGGGAACATATCGTGACCATCGGATTTCCTAACTACAAATGCATACTAATGCATACTAAAGAAACACACTTTTACCTAACGACATATTAGACCAATTAGATCTTAACTAAATCCTAAGTGTCTAAATATCCTAACATCCCCCCTTAAGAACAACTTGGGATAGGATTGAAGGATTTACAATAATGAGACAATAAGAGAAGGAAGGAGGCATTAGAGCCTATCCCCCCTTAATGACAGCTTCCTGAACTCCTAACATAGATCGAACTTTGGAAAACGTCGCTTCTGTAAGATACTTTGTGAACAATCGGTGTGAACAATCGGTGTTGTGCCAGGGGATTTTGTGGAAATCGCACCATTTTCTGGTGTCCTTCTTTGTCTTTCCGTGAACCTTCTTTCCTTGTGTCTTGGACTGGTTTTCAGGAGACTGTTTATTAAGGTCGTCTTTGTCATACTTTGGTTGTTGCGGACTTGCATACCCGAACTCGCGTTTGTTTTGGTGCTTAAATTTCTTCTCGATTTTAAAAACATATCAATAAGCAGCACCGAGTGATGAGATGTCCAAAAAATCCATTTCAGTCTAGATGTATCTGTGTAGAGCCCCACGGTATTTTAGAACCAAATTTCATTCAGAGTCTTTGATACCCATCTTGGTGTGCAAGGTATGGAAGGTATTAGTGAACTCCAGAACTGCTTAGCCCCTCTCTTTTCGCAGTGTGGTCCATCTCATGTACTGGTCCTCATAGTTGCCAACAGGGTAATATTGTTCCTTTACTGCATTCACAAAAAAATACCAAGTGGGCTCGACCCCATATATTCTAGACTCCTCTGTGGAGCTTTGCTCCCAGTAAGTTTTCCACCAATGTTTGACATGAGGGAGAGATTTAAGGAGTGTGAAGGTGATATTTTCTTTGTCAGAAAATTTGTGGACAGAGAAATAACCTTCTATCATATTTAACCATTTTTCTAGGGATTTTGCATCTATATGTCCTTCAAATACAGGAATATCAAAATTAACTTATACCTTGAAAGGCGAGGTGCCTCCAAAGTGGTCAGTTGATGAAGATGCACCTGTTGCTATCGGTAGGCATTGAAGGATGTGGGAACAATTCTCCATCATTTCGTCCCTCTGTCATGTGAGAGATTTCTCAAGCAACAGACTGATAAGATCTTCTACTCCGTTATTTTTCTTTTCTTCCGCCATTGAGGGTTTCTTGGGTGTGTGAGAGAGATTTTCCTCCAGAGAGATAAGCTCGAGACCCAACTTTCTATACTCAGACCTTGTCGGGGACATGCACTTAAAAAAAATCAAGAGCAGTCTACATCATATGAAAAATTTAAGACCTCAGGGTCCCCTTCACACACATCTGTGAATGAAAAAGGCGCTCCCCCTCTTCAGGATCTGTTGGTTCTTTAGGTTGAATTTCTACAGTCGCGACAATAGCAGTGGGGTCTACGTGAATGATTTTTCCTTTACCAATATTTTTAGAATCAGATTCTGAATCAGGGTTCGGCTCCTTGTCTTTGATCTCGACAACCAATGACTGTTTTGAGTGACATTCATCGATGTTGTGCTAGGGGATTTTGTGGAAATCGCACCATTTTCCGGTGTCCTTTTTCTTCCCGTGAACCTTCTTTTCCTGTGTCTTGGACTGGTTTTTGGGAGATTATTTTTTAAGTCCATATTTGTCATACTTTGGTTGTTGCGGATTTGCAGACCCAAACTCCGATTTGTTCTGGTGCTTAAATTTCTGCTTCATTTTAACAACATATCAATAAGCAACACCGAGTGATGAGATGTCTAGAAAATCCATTTCAGTCTAGATGTATCTGTGTAGAGCCCCACGATATTTCATAACCAAATGTCGTTTTGAGTCTTTGATACCCATCTTGGTGCGCAAGGTATGGAAGGTATTGGTGAACTCCAGAACTGCTTGGCGCCTCTCTTGTCGCAGTGTGGTCTATCTCATGTACTGGTCCTCATAGTTTCCAACAGGGTAATACTGTTCCTTTGCCACATCCACAAAAAAATCCCAAGTGGGTTCGGCCCCATATATTCCAGACTCCTTTGTGGAACTTTTCTCCTAGTAAGTTTTCCACCAATGTTTGACATGAGGGAGAGCTTTAAGGAGTGCGAAGGTGATCTTTTCTCTGTCAGAAAAATTGTGGACAGAGAAATAACCTTCTAGCAAATTTAACCATTTGTCTAGGGCTTCTACATCTATCTTTCCTTCAAATACAGGAATATCAAAATTAACTTGTACCTTGAAAGGCAAGGTGCCTCCAAAGTGGTTGTTTGATGAAGATGCACCTATTGCTATCGACAGGCATTGAAAGATGTGGGAAAAATTCTCCATCATTTCGTCCCTCTATCGCGTGAGAGCTTGCTCAAGCAACAGACTGATAGGATCGTCTGCTTCATCATTTTTATTTTCTTTTTCCATTGAGGGTTTCTTGGATGTGCGAGAGAGATTTTCCTCTAGAGAGACAAGCTCGAGACCCAACTTGCTATACTTAGACCTCGTCAGGGACATGCACTGAAAAATGATCAAGAGCAACTAGGAGCGACCTCGAGTTATGTGGATAAGGCCTAAACCCCCTACCCAACATCCTCTTGTTGCAGAGAACTTGCAATAGGTACAAATAGCCATATCCTCATTGACTCGTATCCTAGTGCAACATAGTATCTTTGTTGCACTATCTCTACTGGAGGTGCATGCCAGTGAAATTGATAGGGGGCTTGGAGCGTGAGCATGCACAGGATAGTAAAATGAGGAGAGGGAAAATGTACATAAAATTCTTCCAAGTGAACCTCACAGATTCTCCAGCTGCGAGAGGAAATTATATGGGCCTATAGAGCCCACTGGACAACATAGCTTCATGGAGGAGGTTAGTATCTTAACCCTTTTTTTTGTTCTTCATCCTTATATATTTATTTTAAATGTTGTGTATTTATATAGATATTTTATTGTATATTGTTTTGCAGTTATTGCATCCTCGCAGCAGACCCTCTATGCCTGTGGATGCATCAGTGCCTAGCCCCACTATTGATGCAACAATATAGGAAGCATGTTCATTAGGTGCACTGTACACACAGGTATGTATCACATTTGATAGATTCATCATAGTCATTTCTTTATTTTATGACATCCTCAATTTTTTTATATGTTCTCTTGTTTCTACAGGATTTGGCACTAGGCGATGCCAAGGATTGTCCATCTAGTATGGACAAGTCACCAGCGTCACAGGTATCATGTGTAAAGTTAAATATCGTATAATTCTGAAAATGTTTGTGTTTATGTTTTTGAATTTTAGTATTTGGTACTAATAGTTCAATTTTATTCATGTGTATGTAGGAAGACAATATATTAGCTAGGTATAGTAGTATTGCACACCCTGGGCACCTTGGTGTTGCTTTTGGGTTGCCTTTCTCCAGGCCTAGGGTGTTGGAATCAATTTTACAACTTGTGAGGGTCCATCACAACCCACATGTCTACCACCCACCGCCACCACCAATTTCAGCCCCATTGAAAGATACTACCACAGTAGAGATTGTCTAGGAGTAGGATGTACAACCTAGTGCTCAATCTGTTGGTGAATCTCCATCGATGCCTAAGGTATTCACAGTGAGATAATGCATTGATGATAATTTTTCATTTTTCATGAATTTCTTTTTATGCATATTTATTTAATTTTCTTGACTTGATCCTTGTAACTTATGCAGGATGGCATTGCAGAGAGATTGGGGTCGTATAGGAGGGTAACACCCTCACGATTGACAATTTCATCTATTTTGAGTTGTCTTAGGTTAAATTACAAATTATCAATTTGTATGTCTATTAATTCATTGATGAAAAAAACTTAAAACATTGTTTATTGTTTGTGCAGTCTCCAAAGCGTCAAAGCATGTCCAAGCCTAGAACCTCTCGAGGTACATCCTCAAGCAAGAGAAGAAAGATAGATTTCCAGGATTCTCCTGAGGGTGGAGAGGGTGGAAATGGTCAATGATTGACCAACTATTTCCATATCGTATCTAGGCTACGATATAGATGTTTTTTATGTTAGGGAACTTTTATACTGGGCACAAGTTTCCAGTTTGTAAAAAATGTACAATTTAGACGATGTTGAGTATATATATATATATATATATATATATATATATATATATATCATGGCATGTTTTTTATGAATCTCATTGTTTATACATTTGATATTTATGAACATATGAATTTCAAAGTGTTTGAATTCCAAAGTGTATGAATTTTATGTGTATTAATCCCTTGATTTGTTTCTATTTAGCGATTATAAATACTTTCATTACGCATTAAGGAATAACTTATGGGCACACACATTTGAGCTCAATGTTATTTTCTGAGGCACACACAATATTCGTCTCTATCTATGCATGACATATATAAAATCATTTGATTTATGTGTAACCCTTCATAAACGATAAAAAGACTAGTGAAAGACTCATTAATGCAAAGGTGTTAAGAACCTAAATAGATCTAAAAATATAATCACCACAAATACTGAATACAAAATAGATCCACAAGCAAGATAAAAGAAACCACACTTTATTATTACCAAACCCTTGAGGTAGGGCAACACCGTACAATGGATCATATTATGGAAGGGATCCTCTCCTGTTCACTTGCCTTTTCGAGGGGGCATCCTCCTAATGAGCTTCAGCTCTAGATACAATATTTCTCTTCATATCTCATTACATTGCTTGAACCCCTTTATATAGTGCTACCATCACCTAAGAACATTCTAGAGAAGGAATCTTCTAGAAGTAGAACCTTCTAAGAAGTCCTCTTACATTTATTATATCTAACTACCATAGTGGG
>ML782383.1:698520-716440 GCA_009831015.1 Picea engelmannii | reverse complement strand
TCTCCTGCATGTTGTTCAATGAATCTTGAATACTACGAAAACTATCATTGAGGCCATATGTAAGGCTATCTGTGAGGCCATGTGTGAGACTGTTTGTGAGACCATGTGCAAATGCATCCAATCTATCATCCAATTGGGCTTTGAATGATTCAAGAATTTCTTTCAAGTTTTGAGATGAAATAGCCATCGGAGCACCTATGAACTCTTCGGTCCTACAGCCGTCATGAAAAAACTCAAAAAAATAGACCCAATAAGTTTCGGCAGAAAATCGCGGCTTTTTCTGGAAAAACCCTAAAAAACTGTTGAACTTGAAATGCTCATAACTTCACTTCCCGGACTCCGTTTCGGCATATTTTTTTTTTGAAATTGGGTAAAATTGTGAGAAGAACTCAGATCTGTAATTTATTTTGGAAAATTCAGCCTCCAAATGATACAGAAATAAAAACAAATCGCGCCGCCATCCACAGAAAAAACCCTGAAAAATTGTAGATTTTAAAACCTCAATATCTTGACCTTTCGGACGATTTTTTTTTTAACTTGGGTGTTTTTCTAAGAGGAACTCAGATTTACAACCCTTTTCTGCAAAGTTTGCATAGAAATATACTGAAAATGTCTGGAATGTTGAGGCCCTCTTTTTTCTTCTCCGAAAAAAAAAAAAAATCTGCAAAAATAAAAATAGTTGCCCACAACTCCGGCCCTGGAAAGTGCTCTGATACCACTTGTTAAGAACCCAATACTAAATACAAAAGCACCATAATATATATAGAAGAACAATATAGAAAATCACAATTTTATTAGATCAAACCCTTGAGGTAGGGCAACACCATACAATGGATCCTATTATGGAAGGGATCATCTCCTATTCACTTGCCTCTTCGAGGGGGCATCCTCCTATTGAGCTACCGCTCCAAATACAATACTTCTCTTCATGTTTCATTACATTGCTTGAACCCCTTTATATAGTGCTACCATCACCTAAGAACATTCTAGAGGAGGAATCTTCTAGAAGTAGAACCTTCTAAGAAGTCCTCTTACATTTATTATCTCTAACTACCATAGTGGGCCTTATTTAATAATATAGTGGACCTAGTCCACCTTACATTGAATGACCTCCACTATTATCACTATGGGCCCTCTGGGCCCCCCCACTACCTCTCTAGCTACCTTACAAAATGATTGTTGAAATTGTGTAGTGGGTATTTGTAAATTTTGTTCAATCCATCAATTATTAATAACATTTATTCAGTAATGCTATGCTACCAAAAATCTATCTAGAAAGTAATGCTACCAAAAATCTATTTAGAAAGCAATGCCTTACACATTTTCCTTCCTCCAACCTAATAGAAAATTAGCACATGTGAGTGGATAAATTATGTGTCTTTGATAAATAGATTGATGTAGATAAACTACTTTTATGTGGTTACATGCTAGTATAGTAAATCTTATAGATAATCAATGATGTGATATTTAAAATGTAAAACTTGAAAAAAATACTAATGAATTTCCAAATTTGATATTTATGATACAGTTTCATTACATGCACAATATGTATATGACTTGTTGACGATTGTAGCTATTTCAAATTGTCTCCCTCACACTATCTTGATTATCAAGTAAGCCATCACTTTTATATGAAATGAATTGTGTATCATCCACGAGAGGGGCTCTATTTATAGGTTATTTTTAGGGTTTTAGTGGTAGTTGTCTTAGGGATTTTCAAGTATGCATACCATGGTATTGCAATGGTATGCATACCATTTATAGGTTATTTTTAGGGTTTTTGTTGTCGTAGGGTTTTAGTGGTAGTTGTCCTATGGATTCTCAAGTATGGCATACCATTGGTCTGCATACAAGTGCATACTATTTATAGGTTATTTTTATGGTTTTAGTTTTCTTAGGTTTTAGTGGTAGTTGTCTTAGGGATTCTCAAGTATGCATACCATTGGTATGCATACCCTTTATAGGTTATTTTTAGGGTTTTAGTTTTCTTAGGGATTTACTGGTAGTTGTCTTAGGGATTCTTAGGTATCCATACCATTGCATACCATGGTATTGCAATCGTATGCATACCATTGCATGCCATTTATAGGTTATTTTTAGGGATTTAGTTGTCTTCTAGGGTTTTAGTGGTAGTTTTCTTAGGTATTCTCAAGTATGAATACCATTGGTATGCATACCATTGCATACCATGGTATTGAAATGGTATACATACGTATTCTTACCATTGGTATGAATACCATTTATAGTCTATTTTTAGGGTTTTAGTGGTAGTTGTCTTAGGGATTGTCAAGTATGTCATACCATTGGTATGCATACCATGGTATTGCAATGGTATGCATACCATGGTATCACAATGGTATGCATACCGATTGTATGAATACAATGGTATTGCAATGGTATGCATACCATGGTATCGCAATGGTATGCATACCGATTGTATGAATACAATGGTATTGCAATGGTATGCATACCGTGGTATTGCAATGGTATGCATACCATGGTATTGCAATGGTATGCATAACAATTGTATGCATACCATGGTATTGCAATGGTATGCATACCATTGCATAACATGGTATCGCAATGGTATGAATACCATTGGTATCCATACCATTGCATACCATTGGTATCTAATTGTATCCAATGACAATACCATTGTCTATGCATATCATTGGTATGCATAGGAAATGGTATTTACTTTTCATAGCATTACATACCATTGCATACCATGGTATTGCAATGGTATGCATTGGCATTAGCATTGGTATGCATTAGCATTGGCATTGGTATGGTATACATTTCCTTGCCATTTCCTTGTATGGTATGGTATGCATTTCCATTGCCTTGTATGGTATGCATCTCCAATGGTATGGTATGGTATGGTATGGTAAGCATGGTATGTATTTCCTTTCCATTGTATGGTATGCATTGACAATGGTATGATACGGTATGGTATAGTATGGTATGGTATTGTATGGTATGCATTGCGAATGATATGGTATGGTATGTCGTGTCTTTCCTTGGTATGGTATCCATTGGCATTGACATTGATATGGTATGGTATGGTATGCATTGACATGGTATGGTATGGTATGATAGGCATTCGCATTGGTATGGTATGGTAGGCATTGGCATTGGTATGGTATGGTATGGTATGTCTTTCCTTGGTATGGTATGCATTGGCATTGGTATGCTATGCTATGTTATGCTTTGCTATGCTATGCATTGGCATGCCATGCCTTGCCTTGCCTTCACTTGCCATATCTTTTATTTTCTATACCATGCCTTTCCATACCATGCCTTGCCATGTCATGCCATGCCATGCCATTCCATGCCTTGTCTTGCATTCACTTGTCATGCCTTGCATTTTCCATGCCATGTCTTTCCATACCATGTCATTCCTTTCCATTCCATGCCTTTCCATTCACTTACTTGCCTTCACTTTCCATGTCTTGTCTTTCCATACCATGTCTTTCCATGTCATTCCATGCCATGCCTTTCCTTGCATTCACTTTCCATGATTTGTCTTTTCCATGCCATGTTTTTCCATACCATGTCATTCATTTTCATGCCATGCCTTGCCTTCACTTTCCATGTATTGTCTTTCCATGCCATGTCTTTCCATACCTTGCCCTCACTTTCCATGCCTTTCCTTGCATTCAATTTTCATGCCATCAAATGATTCATACGTAAAAATTACAATCAAAGGATTCATAAAGCATGTAATTCTACAACTTGTTATCTCATATTTCTTATATAAAAATACTTGCATGAGAATTCCAATGTTTTGGTCAATGAGGCATAAGGCAATTTTTAAAGAGGAGGTCGATTTTAAAGAACGTTGTGTCGGAAATTTGTGGGCAGTGTAGTCGCATGGTCCTTGAAAAAATAGACTTGTGGGAGTCTACGGAACTCTGTTATGCCGCTCGGTTTGGATTTTATGCCCCCAGACCAAATTGACCACATGTCCCTGAATGGCTTGAAGAGGCTCATTGCAACTCACGATAAAAATCAAACCAAGAATCGAATGGTTGAATAGTCAGTTGAATTGGATCCATAGCACCGAGTCTCAACTAGGGGGGGCCCTCCGCTGTCATTTTTCCCTCCGAAAAACTATACCTTGGAGTATCTCCAACACTAGGGTTTTTGTGAGTGAAGCATAGTGCAATTTTTGAAGAGGAGGTTAATTTTCAAGAACACTATGTCAAAATTTTTTGGGTAGTGTAGTCACGTGGTACTTGGCCAAATAGAGTTGTGGGAGCTTACTGAACTTCGTTATGCTACTCAGTTTGGATTTTATGCCCTCGGACCAAATTGTCTGCATGTCCCTGAATGGCTTGAAGAGGCGAGTTGCAACTCGTGATAAAACTCAAACCGAGACTCGAATGGGAGAACCGTCAGTTGCATTGGATCTAGAGCACCGAGTTTCAACTAGGGGGCCCCTCTATTGTCATTTTTTCCATCGAAAACCATATCTTGGAGTATCTTATGCACTAGGGTTTTGTTCAATGAGGCATAGTGCAATTTTTTAAGAGAAGGTCGATTTTCAGGAACTCTGTGTCGATAATTTGTGGGTTGTGAATCCGCATGGTACTTGGCCAAATAAACTTGTGAGAGCTTACGGAACTCCGTTATGCCACTTGATTTGGATTTTATGCCCCCATACCAAATTGGGCACATGTCTCTGAATGGCTTGAAGAGGCGAGTTGCAACTCGCGATAAAACTCAAATCGGGACTTAGATGGGCGAACTGTTAGTTGCATTGGATTCAAAACATTGGGTTTCAACTAGGGGGGGGCGCTCCCCTATAATTTTTTCCACCGGAAAACCATATCTTGGAGTATCTCCGACACTAGGGTTTTGGTCAATGAGGCATAGTGCAATTTTTGAAGAGGAGGTCATTTTTCAAGAACATTGTGTCTAGAATTTATGAGTAGTGTAGTCACGTGGTCCTTGGCCAAATAGACTTGTGGGAGTTTAAGGAACTTCGTTATGCCGCTAGGTTTGGATTTTATGCCCCCATACCAAATTGGCCACATGTCTATGAATGACTTGAAGAAGAAAGTTGCAACTCATGATAAAACTCAAACTGAGACTTGGATGGGTGATCCATGAGTTGCATTGGATCCATAACACTAGGTTTCAACTAGAGGGGGCCCTCCGCTATCATTTTGTCCACCGAAAAATCATATCTTGGAGTATCTCCGACATTAGGTTTTTGGTCAATGAGGCATAGTGCAATTTTTGAAGAGGTGGTCGATTTTCAAGAACACCGTGTCATGCATTTGTGGATAGTGTAGTCGCGTGGTCCTTGTCCAAATAGACTTGTGGGAGATTATGGAACTCCGTTATGCATCTCAGTTTGGATTTTATGCCCCAGGACCAAATTGGCCACATGTCCTTGAATGACTTGAAGAGGCAAGTTGCAACTCGCGATAAAACTTAAATCGAAACTCAGATGGGAGAAACTGTTAGTTGCACTAGGTCCGAAGCTCCCGGTTTCAACTAGAGGGGGGCTATGTTGTCATTTTTTCCACCGGAAAAGCGTATCTTGGAGTATCTCCAACACTAGGGTTTTGGTCAATGAGGCATAGTGAAATTTTTTAAGAGGAGGTCGATTTTCAAGAACAATGTTTAGAAAATTTGTGGGTGGTGTAGTCACCTGTTCCTTGGACAAATAGACTTGTGGGAGATTACAGAACTCTCTTATGGTGCTTTGTTTGAATTTTATGCCCTTGAACCAAATTGGCCACATGTTCTTGAATGGCTTGAAGAGGGGAGTTGCAACTCTTGATAAAACTCAAACTGAAATTCATATTGGCGAATAGTCAGTTGCATTGGATCGAGAGCAGTGGGTTTCAACTAGGGGGGTCACTTTGCTATCATTTTGTCTACCGAAAAACTGTATCTTGGACTATCTCCGGCACTAGGTTTTGGTCAATTAGGCATAGTGCAATTTTTTAAGAGGAGGTCGATTTTTAGGAACACTTTGTTAGGAATTTGTGGGTAGTGTAGTCACGCAGTCCTTGGACAAATATATTTGTGAGAGCTTACCGAACTTTGTTATATTGCACGGTTTGGATTTAGACCAAATTGGCCACATGTCCCTCAATGACTTGAAGATACGAGTTGTAACTCACAATAAAACTCAAACTGGGACTTGGATGGTAAAACCGCCAGTTGCATTGGATCTGGAGCACAAGGTTTCAACTAGGGGGGGGATTTGTTGTCATTTTGTCCACCGAAAAATCGTATCTTGGAGTATCTCTGACACTAGGGTTTTTCTCAACTCTTATTACATATGTTTAGGCAAGGCATGTCAAGGGAAGAAAGTGAAGGCAAGGGATGGAAAGTGAATGAAAAGCATGGCATGGAAAGTGATAAGATAAGGCAAGTGAAGGCATGACATGGAAAGTGAAGGAAAGGCATAACAAGGCAAGTGAAAGAAAGGCAAGACATGGCAAGTGAAGGCAAGGAAAGGAAAGACAATGCAAGGCATGGCAAGTGAAGGCAAAGCAAGGCAAGACAAGGCATGGCAAGTGAAGGCAAGGCATGGAAAGTGAAGGAAAGTGAAGGCATGACAAGGCAAGTGAAGGCAAGACAAGGCAAGGAAAAGCAAGTGAAAGCAAGACATGGCAAGACAAGTGAAGGTAAGGCAAGGCAAGGAAAGACAAAGCATGGCAAGGCAAGTGAAGGCAAGGCATAGAAAGGAAAGTGAAGACATGTCAAGGCAAGTGAAGGCAGGGCAAGGCATGGCAAGGCAAGGCAATACAAGGCAATGAAAGTGAAGGAAAGGCAAGGCAAGGCATGGCCAGTGAAAGCAACGCAAGTGAAGGCAAGGCATGGAATGGAAAGTGAAGGAAAGGCAAGGTAAGTGAAGGCATGGAAAATGCAAGACAAGTGAAGGAAAGGCAAGGTAATGTAAGGCAAGGTAAGTGAAGGCAAGGCATGGAAAAGGCAAGACAAGTGAAGGCAAGGCATGGGATGCTATGGAATGACAAGGCATGACATGGAAAATGCAAAACAAGTGAAGGAAAGGCATGGCATGGCAAGTGAATGCAAGGTATGGAAAATCAAGGCATGGCATGGGTATGTTTTAAGGTAGGGTATAGTTTAAGAGCATTACAAATATTTTAACAACAGTCAAATTAAAGACAAAATTATTCGTTTTAGATACCTACATGGTCATTCAAGTAAACCACCATTGGGATCACTTTTAATACTTATGATTTCCATTAACTTCTGGTGCTCAGAGTAAAGCACAAATATCGTACCTTTGATGAGTTTTTACTTTGACATTGTTTGTGGTTGGAAGTTTATAATTGAATGGTCTACCTTTTAATAACATATAATTATGGAAGAATAAATATGTAATGAATTGATTTCTCATTTAATAACATAATTCAATTATGGAAGAGCTAAATCTATTCAACTTTCCATCCAAAAAAATAAATGTGTAATTAAGTGATTTCCCATTTAATAATACAATTGTAGAAGAGCTAAAGCCATTCAACTTTACATAAAGACATACAGTTATGAAAGAACTAAAACCATTGAACTTTCAATGAATACGAAAGAGTGAGTCTTCCACACTATTTAATATTAAAATAGAAATGAAATGCTCTATATATGAAATGTTTAATTGGACCACTTTTAAATCATGTACAATATCCACAGTAAGGCAGACGTTAATATATCAAATGGAATTCATATAATTCTGTGCTCAACAATGAACATTATAGTTCACCCATTGTTCATGCTGGAATTCGAAGCAGCACATTGCACTCACAATATCCCAACATCATTTAATTCCACACATTGCAATCAAATATAAACTCTGATACTTCCCAGGAATCAAGAATTTTCATCCGTTTTTCACACGAAACTTTTATTCTTGCTTACTCTTACACACAATGAGGAGCAATCTGTCATAGAAAAGCGTCCCAAATCATGCATGATTTACATCTGCCATTGCGGCTGGGGAAAAAGAATATACCAGGAGGCTTTATAAGAAAATAAAAGAGTAGCTTTCAATGCCGCCTGGGAGATTGTCATGTAGAACGATACAGAATGCGCCCAAAATCAAACCTGGCAATAGATTCTGGGCTGGTTGTGTTAAATTTCCACGGATTTACTACAATTAAACCAGCCCAATGGACAGCCATGGAGCTCTTATTCACAAACATCCAGCAGTACCCTAATCCTCTATGTCTCAACAGCGACAGCAGCCTGTATCTCACCCTGAATCAACCACGACTTATAAATCTCAATCAACATCTTCCCATCGTACTCATTTAGCGGCCACCGTCCAAAGGGATTGGCACCGACAACAACGTACTGAGGATCGAACCCGCCCCCCATTAAATCTCTGGAGAAAACCCTGGAATTCGCGAGATTCAGCGTCATGTATCGCTATTGTCCGGTCAAATTAAGGGCCACAGGGCGCCTACCTTTAGGATTAGGATGGGGTCGGGTTGGGTTTCGGACCGGCCAGCCTATATTTTCAACTGTCATCTAAGATTTCAGTGGCCACTGTCCAGTCAAATTGAGGGTCACAGGGCACCGACCTTCTGAATTACCGGCTAGCCTATATTTTCAATAATCAACAAAGATTTGAAGTGTCTCTTTTTTTTTTTTGTTTAAGTGTATGTTCCTCTTTTTTAAATATGAAAAAGGTTTTGAGTGGTGGACGTTACTACATTTTTCTAAGATCCAGTGAGAAATTGTTACATATGCAAATTTAAATGAATGATTATTTCTGTGTAATACTAGTTATTTATAAAAAAATTAGCGTGTTGAATTTATTTATGTATTCAGAAATAGATTTTAAAAATCAGAACTAAAAATAATTATTTCTTACAAATTTATATCAATAAGATTGTCATATAATTGTATATGATGTTAAAGAGTTTAACATATAAAATTTTCATTTTAAATAATCATTTCTTATAAATTTATATCAATAAGATTCTCATATAGTTGTATATGATGTTAAAGAGTTTAATATATCAGATTTTTATATGATTGTATATGATATTGGTTAATAAATAAAAAATATTGATATTAATTTAGCAATCAAATTGGTTGGTAAGCGAAGGGGTCCCTTATTATACATGTCCCCGTGGAGTGGGTATATAACAACTAGGGATACGTGCTAGTTGAAAGGAGAAAAAAAGAAGCATTGGGATTTTTGGCTCATGCCTAGGGTTCTCGCAGTGCGGGATCACTGTCACGCGATGACAGTGTAGCCGCGCTTCCCTCCTTGCTACTGTCTGAAATTTTTTGCAATGCATACGTGGATCTGACTGGTGGGATGAGGCGATGAGACCAGGGGCTTTGTGAATGTCCCCTTACCATGATTCCACATGGCTCTCGACGGATGAGGATGTGGATTAAACCTTATTTTCCATTTTCTGGTTCAAGTGGACGCTTTGTGGCTTACTGTAGACACGGTTTTCCACTATCTCATTTCCTACTCCCCCTATGGCTACCTATGTGGATCTGTCGTGGGATGATGACGACATGCTTTGGGCTAATGAAAACCTATTCTTGTCTGACAAAACCTATAAACTACTGTGCGGATGTATTCGTCATCCCTTGACTAGTCCACCCCCTTCCCACTCCCCTTTGTAGTCCCCCTCACAGTTGGCTAGCCCTCCTCCCTTTGATCTGATCTCCCCTTGTGATGGAGCACCTGTTGTCTCTGTACTTGTACCTACTGTCAGGCTTGCCTTAAACCCTCTTTACTCCCTCGGGGGACTCATCCCTCTTCCTCCTACTCTTTGTCATCTTCTTTCCCTGTTTCCACGATTCCTGTTACCGGTCCCTCCTTTGAACCAATCTCTGTCAGCCTACCACATTGCTCTCCGTGTACTCCCAATGGTTCTGGCCATAATAGATCCACTGGATCCCGAGATCATTCAAACCGCAAACTCAAGTCCTAGAAGATTAGAATGTCTCGAGCCAGCTGCACTCTCGATAAATACGTCGCCCTGGATCGTGTGGCCAACATTTCTAAGCAGGCTCTCATTGGTAAGTTTTTCTATACAAAGATGAATAAAACACGATTATCCCTCTGGCTTTAAGAGTCTTGGAAACCGTTGCTTGGTTACTATCCGAGGATCAACCTCTTGTCCAACCACCGGTACATTTTTTACTTCCTGTCAGAAGATGATCTTTTGTCGATTTTAAAACCGTCGTGGATCATAGATAGGGGTGTCCTCATGCTTAAGAGGTGGACTCCTAGCTTCAGTCCCTATACTGAATCCTTTAGCAAAATATTTTTTTGGATGCTCCTGCCATATTTGCCACTCGAACTCTAGTCCCTACTTGTCTTCGAAGCGGTCGCCAATACTACCGAAAGATTTGTTTACATTGATCCGCACTCTCTTAGCTAGCTTAATAAACAGATAGCATGGATGTTGGTTGAAATAGACCTTGATAGTGGTTTCCCGGAGGCCATTGACGTCAACATAGGGGACCACAATTTTAGACAACTTGTTGATTTCTGGCGAGAGTCGTTTTGGTGCCATCTATGTTGGAAAACTGGTCGCCTGAGGAGCACGTGTACTCAACAGATTGTTTGCTTGAAGAACCCGGGTTTTAAGGCTAAACCAGTGTCCCCCAGGACCGCCTCGGAATGTTCTGGTAATACTCTTCCCCAGATTTTGGATAGTGACAACTTCCTCGGTAAGATGAAATCCTTTTTCCCAGATTTCTTTCTAAAATTATCTGTTGAAGAAGTTAATTTTTTAAAATTAAAAGAGCCCCAAGTGTTAGAAATCTTCGATGATTTCTGGAAACTTTTACTTAACAAACTCAATGATAATTTACTTGGCCCTATCCTCTAGAGTACTACCCCTGTTGCTTCCGACTCCTCTCCTTGTCCACCGTCTCCTCCATTGACTTTCTCATAGGAGAATCACTCTCAGCACCCCCTCCCTTGCTTGGAACCCTTTTTTCCCGAACCCCACCTCACTAGTGATCCTAACCCCCCATCCTCCCCCATTACCACGCCGGTCTATGTTTCCCCATCCCTAACCATTTCCCCTCCTACTTCTCATCCTATTGAAACCTCCCCAAATTTACTCCCCAAGCCTCCTACGACTTACTCTATAGCATCCCTCTCCTCCCGTCCTCTCCCTGTGTCCACTGCTTTTTCTCCCTTTCACCCCGACCGATCCAATGTAACTATTAGAAAACCCTGACGCAAACCACCCAAAAACCCTCTTGGCTCTGCCACAACCCTTAGATATTTTCAGTTGCCTCTAGGATTACCCTAATGATTATTTTGTCTCTCAATCTCTGTGGGTTTGGGAGCCCCACAAAACTTGCTTCCTTTAAGAGATTACTACAACAGATCAAACCCGATATCATTCTCCTACAAGAAACATTGATTGAGGGAGAGAAATCTTAAAACCTCTTCTTTCAATGTTTGCCTCATTGGCATGTCATTGCCTTAGATTCTATTGGACGCTCTAGGGGACTCCTTACTGGTTTGAACCCAACCTTTGCTGAGTTATGCACCGTATAAAGATGGGGAGGCATTCTAGAAACAACTGTTTAACTCTGGATTATTAGGTGAAGATAATCATATTATTGGTGGTGATTTAAACTTCACCCTTACTACCAATGAAGTGTGGGGTGAACTAGCACAGACAAACCCCTTGGCTGATTTTTTAGCCACTCCTCTTCAAAATTCAGGGTTATTCGACCTTCAACCTTCTGTTATGTCTCCCACTTGGTGGAATGGCCGATCAGGGCCCTCTGGCATCTCAAAAATACTGGATCACTTCCTCTTAGACTCCAAGTTGTTCAATTTCCATCACAAAATTCGCACATGGGTTGAGGATTCATCGATTTCATATCACAATCTGATTTGCCTATAACTTCATGGGCCTTCTCAGAATAAAGCCTCCCCTTTAAAATTCAATAACTCCTGGATTTCAGATTCGTCTTTCACTTCATTGGTCCACTCTACATGGGAAGAGATAAGCAGTTGGTCCGATAGTTCTGCCATACTTCTGCTATGTGATAAACTCAAACATTTGAAGAGAATCGTTATTAAATGGAAGACTCTAAAAAAAATCCAATTAAATGCATATCTTCCCTCCATCGAACAACAAATCTCTGTCCTTTTTGCAAAGTTCCCTTCTCAAATCTTTGATCAAGAGGATCTATATTTACTCAAGTCCCTCACTCAAAGGAAGAATGATATCCTCTCCGTAGAAGAAGCTACCTGGAGGCTTAGGAGCCAGGCAATATGGTTCAAAAAAGGAGATAAAAATACTAGATTCGTTCACAGGTTTGCGCCTCAAAGATCCAGTCAAAACATTATTTGGGATCTGACAGATGAGGAAGAAAACATGATTTCCACTGACTCAGAGTCGAAAAAATATGGCTTTCAACCACTTCAAAGCATAATACAAAGTTTTTGATTATGAGAACAATGATACACAACTTGATGTCCTCAAACATGTTCCTCGGTTCTTTAATGAATATGATAATGTGGACATAGGAAAACCTATTTCGATTACATAATTAAAAGAAACTATCAACATTATGCCTAAAGAGAAAATTCCTGGTCCAGATGGCTGGACTCATGAATTTTTTCACAATTTCTTTGAGATTCTAGGAGAGGATTTACTCATTGCGGTTGAAGAATCACACATTACAAGTTATATTCCTGGGGCACTTAATGCTACTTTCTATACTCTCATCCCAAAAATTAGCAAGCCGGTCAGTTTTAATGACTTTAGGCCCATTTATCTGTGCAATTTTGCCTACAAAGTCATTTAAAAAATCATCGCCTCCCGGATCAAAGATAAACTAGCCAAATGTATCTCCATTGAACAGTTTGGTTTACTAAAGGATAGGTTGATCTTTGATACCATTGGCATCACACAGGAATGCCTTCATTCGACAAAAGTAAAGAAACTTAATTTTCTCATTTTAAAGATGGATCTTAAAAAAGATTATGACAATGTCAATTGACAATTCCTCAGATTACTTCTTGACCAGATTGGATTAAATTGGTGTGTCTCTCAATGGATTATGAGTTGCATCACCACTATTAATACGGTTGTGTTAGTCAATGGTGCTCCAACAGATTTCTTTAAATGCCACAGGGGACTACGACAAGGTTGCCCATTATCACCTTTTCTCTTCTTATTAGTTATTGAGGTTTTTAGCAGAATGATGTACAAGCTGTAGCCTCGGGTTATTTTTAGGGTCTTAAAGTTGCAGTCAACACCTTTATCTCACATATTCTTTTTTTCGGTGATGTACTCATTTTAGGAGATGGGAAATTAGAGTACTAGATGACCTTAAAATCCATCCTCTCCAAGTTCTGTGATGAAACAGGGATGGCTATAAACTGTCACAAATCAGTCTTTCTTGTTCAAAATACTAATCAGACCTTTAACAGAAATTGACATCAGTTTTTAATATCAAGATTGAAAATATTGATAAGGTATGAAATATCTTATCTTTTTCCTTAAGCCAAAAAATTACAGGGTGAATGATTGGTTGTGGCTACTCCAAAAGATCGAAAAGAAGATAGGGAATTGGACTTTCATATGGCTATCTCTTAGAGGTAGACTCACCTTAGCCAACTCCGTACTACAGACCATTCCAGTTTATTGGCTCAGCCTTGTCAAATTACCTATGTCTATGATACACTGAATTCAACTTATGCTCACAAAATTCATATGGAAAGGAGGTAAGAAATGTATTGGTTTTCATCTTACTAAATGGAAAAATATTGGCAAGCCAAAACTTTTTGGAGGTTGTGACATAAAACACCTTTCTTGGTTTGCCCAATCATTGGCTACCAAATCCTGCTAGAGAGGATTATTTGGTTTTGGTCTTTGGAACTCTATTTTATGCAACAAATATCTCAAGGGCATAGATCTTACCTCATGGTTGCACAGAGCTGAACATAATACTCAAGGCACTTCCATCATTTGGAAAAACTTTTTGTTTTCTCTTCCGATCATTAAGAAATGGTTGGCTTGGGAGATTGGATCTCAGAATCGTGTTGTTTTAGGTTGTGATCCTTTTATTGGTTGAAATGACCATTATAAACTTTCATTTCCTCTCCTTCAAATACTAAACATCTCAAAGATCTACTATTTAGCTCAAGCAACCCTTCCTAATGAGTCGAGACTTTCACAACATTGGATGGAGTCTATTCAGTTTGGATTAACAGAGGAACTCAAATCTGAATGGGGAAACTATGTTTCTACTTTAAGGAACAATGGAATCAACCTCACAAAGGAAAATGATAAATTGGTGTGGACTTGGAATAGATCCTCAGGTATAGTCACTGCCAAACTAGCTTATCAATCCATTTTATTTCTTAATAATTTGGAAGAGAAGAAATGGTGGTACAAAGCTATTTGGGGTTTGAACATTCCAATAAAATTGGTCTGTTTTATGTGGATGTGCCTTAAAGACTGCACACTTATTGGATTTAGTTACCAAAAGAGAGGAGGCATTGTACCTTCGGTCTGCAACCTCTGCTTAAAGAATGAAGAATCCACTATACATATATTTGTAGACTACCCAAAAACTCAAAACATTTGGGTTGAAGTGATAAAATAACTGAAGATTGATAGTGATTGGAAGTACCCCACTATAGATGAAAATTTGAAACATTGGTTCTTTCAATTTCCAAAACTAAGACACATACCATTTTTGGTTTTTGGGGGCATCTGGAAAATCAGAAACAAAATTTTGTTTGAGAACTGGAATAGGATGGATCATGGGATAACCGTCAAAATTATTCTTCTTTAAAGGAATTTCCAGTCAAAGATGATGAAGATAAATTGGATTTATTACTAAATCCAATATATTTTGATGATAATCCTATCGTATTTTTTGATGGTGCAGTTGCAGAAAACATCTGTGGGATTTGGATTTATCTAAAACTTTTAAGTCAACACACAGTCAAAGAACATTTCGCTAGAAGCACAGGTAACAATATGAAAGTGGAAATTATGGGTCTTTGGGGAATCTTTTTTCTCTCGTCCTATATTTCTATTAAAAATTTGATGGTTGCAGGTGAATCAAAGGTCACTATTGATTGGATTAATGACAAATCCAACCCGAATCTAATTTATCTCAGCAACTGGAAAGACAAAATCAGAAGATTAAAGACTGGGTTTGAGACTATCAATTTTATGTACATACAGAGACAATTCAACAAAGTAGTAGACAACCTTTCAAAAAAGGCACTTAAAGTCAACACTGGATGGCTCTTTTATGAAGAAATGCTTGATGAAACTACTGTTAGTGCTGGAAAAATACACATTTTCTAGGCTGGAATTATTCAAGAAGTACCTTTTTGTAAATTTTGTATAACACTTTTGACATTATAAACGATACTATTGTGTATAATGTGCAATAAGGAAAGACTATATGATCTTTTTGAACAATATTTCCTACATATATATGTAATTGAAAGTTTCATTTGATTCTAATAGAATAACAAAACTGTTTTTTTCGCGTGAAAAAAAAATATAACAACGAGGAAAAATAAATACAATTGTGTTCTCTACATCTATTTTTATCTCACCTTTTACCAACCTCTCTTGCTCGTGTGAATGACGTGCTTATCAAGGCTACCAGATACTCCATGATCTAAAAATGAAGAAGACTTGAAATCTTGAAAATATTTGCAAGTAAAGTTTATGTGTTAAAAACAAATGGATCAACTTTGCAACACATCATTTAATAGGATTTAGTCATTTAAGACACAATAAACAACAACATAATCAATGAACATAAGCACATAAACACAACAAGTGATAAAGGAGTTCATCCCTCTCTTGGGCTACATCTCCTGGTCCATCTTTCAATGGATCATTATTATTAATTGCTCAAAGTGCTCAAAAATGTGCTTTACAATGCTCAAATTGACCAGGAGAATGCTCCAATGGCTTCAAAGTGTCCAAAAACCCCTAGCTGGGCTTTTTTGGCACCTCGTTTGGCCAAAAAATGAAGAAGTTAGGCTTCTTGGAAGTCCCCCCTTCAAGCTTGTTGTCTCTGCATCTACAAAACACACCCTTGTTCATTCAACCTAGCACACACGCCATTTAAGGCATAAAAATCCGGCACTGAACACAACCGTGTAACGGTGCGAACTGTAGGACGGTTATGGGCGCGCCAACCCCTAACTGCCTAGCTCTCGGGCACATGAGGGTCATATGACCTCGCACATTTTAAAAAGGGCTCCGTTTTCCAACTCCCGCGCTAAGGTTGAAGTCATATGTGGTCATACATATAACCATGGGCTGTACATTTAAAAAGCCCATGCGCCATTTAATAGAGAACATGGTCATATGTAATGTGTGTGAGACTGGGGGCTGGGGCTAAGCCCCAGCCCGGACCCCCGTGCCGACCATAACATAATTCAAGTTTAAATAAATGTTATAACATATGGTTTACAAGCAACAATGTGTGGGCTAGTGGTAGCCCACACTCTACCAAAGCACGGAGCCAAAGGGGAGGTCTGGGGTTTGACCCCCACAGACCCCATACAATTTTAAACAACAACCAATAGCCAATAATGGGGTGCCACGTGGAAGCCCATGACTGGGCCACGTGGCACCATACCATTGACCAAAAATGATGCCACTTGTCGCATTCCGATTCGACCACATTTGCCAATACAAAAATGCCACGTCATCACATGACACATCAGCATACAGTCGTACGGCCCTGCCACGTCAGCCTGTATGGACTGTATGGACTGTACAGTCAGCGTCCCTTTTTTGCCTGTTTGACGATTCGAACAGATCACGATATCTCTCGCTCCCGACGTCTGTTTGAGACGAAACGAGTTGCGTTGGGTTCTCAATGATGAGATCTACGCTCTTGTTCGATTTGAAGCGATTCAGAGCACTTTGAATTTTTGAGCAAAATTTGATCCCCTGATCACACCTCCCCATTGGAAAGCTTTTGGACCTCCAAAAGATTATTTTCCGTCTATGTGAAGATGAGGGTATAGTTCCCTCACCCTTCCAACCTCAATCCACTTGGCTTTGCTTGGATTGGTACCTTTAAGACCAACTCNAAGATACTCCACATTTCCTCGTTTTGAAGTTCGCATTCTCCTGTCAAGGATGGTGTCTTCATGCAGTTTTGTAAGATATTCTGGGGAAAAATCATCTATAGAAGGAATATGAACATGCTCTCCATGATCATCAATCAACGAAGGCTCATACAATTTCAAATTCTCCACATTAACAACTGCATACATCTGCATATAAGGAGGCAAATCTAAACGAAAGGCATTGTTACCAATCTTGTCGATAATCTTGAAAGGACCATATCGAATCGGTTTCAACTTTTTACCTTCTCCTTTAAGCCTCTCCTTACTGATGTAAATCCAAACTTCATCTCCAACCTGGAAACTGTGATCAACATGATGTTTGTCATGTCTCGTCTTGTACTTGGCCTGACTCTTTTCCAACTGCTCTTGCACCACTTGATGTATCGACTGAATTTATTCAATGAACTTTTCTGCCCTATCAATGTCATATTGACCATCGGTAGCAATATCTTTCCCAAAGATAAAATCTAAAGGAGACTTGGGAAAATAGCCAAAACATGCTTCAAATGGCAACGTTTGAGTTGAAGAGTGCTTAGCTTGATTGTACGCATGTTGAATGTAGTGTAAATTCTCATCCCAAAGTTTAGGATGCTTGCTGCAATAAGCATGAAGAATATGCACCACTGTTTGATTTACCACCTCTTTCTGACCATCTGTTTGCGGATGAAAAGCTGTGCTCTTTTTAAGTTTGGTGTCCATGAGTGCCCATAAACTCGACCAAAAACTTCCAACAAATCGAGAGTCCCGATCAGAAATAATGGACTTAGGCAATCCAAAATGCACCCAAACATTTTGAAAGAACAT
>ML782383.1:605805-624510 GCA_009831015.1 Picea engelmannii | reverse complement strand
CTCATAGAACTTGTGAAATTGTGAAGAATTATAGTATGCGAGTGTCCGCGTAGTGTTTGATACGAATAAGTTGATATATGCTTATCACAAAGGATACCATGCACGAATTACGTCGATAAAATGAAGCTAACCATGCCCAGCTGCCCTCGGGAAGTTGTCTTTCTTTATCTGTTTTCGGGAATGCCCCGATAGGAATCTCTTCTCAGAGGTTCCCTCCTTGGAAAGGTTCACCAGGAACCCAGAACAAGGACCCGAACGCACCGGCCTTATTAACCCTGCACGAGGAGGAACGATTTTATTAAGGTTCCAAGGGGGTAGTGTTGTGAGAAGTGAAAAATCAACGGATGAGATCTCGTCGGAGGAACCATAGTCATTCATGACCATTATATTGACGAAAGTAACGCAGGCGTTACTTACCTTGCCCTTCTTCCTCTATCATCGTGAGTAACGAAAAAGTGAGATCGTAAATCCCAAGACCCGAAAGACCGAACCTAGACCGTTAGATCTCGGTCAAATTTACCGTCAGCCGTCGGATCTCGAGAAGTTGCGCCGGAGTTACACCTTGGCGTGCAGAGAAAGAATCTTAGCCGTTGATCTCGACAGGACACGTGTCATCACTCTGAGAAGTCATCGGGATTTTGGAGGCATCGGGGTTTTACAGGTCGAGAGAACTGAGACCTCTTGAGCCTCGAAACTCCGACAGAGAATCTCAGCCATTGATCTCAGCTAGAACATGTGGCAAGAGATCCCGAAGAGTCGAGAATCGGGGAATCAGAGATCCTGAGAGCAAGAGAAACAGGACTTCGAAAGTCTCGAAATCCCGAGAGCAAATCTAAGCCGTCCGGTTGGAGAGGGACACATGTCACGAGATCATCTGTCTCGGAGATCCGGGGCACCAGGCACCGGGGCCACTCAAGTCTCGAAACAACGATAAGATCTGGACCGTCCATCGGAGGGACAGGTGTTAGAGATCAAGCGCCATCGACATTTGATACATCGGGAAATCGAAATTTCCGAGGGCAAGAGACACGGGACGGGATAAGTCGCGAAACCCCGAGAAAGGGATCTCAACCGTTGATCTTAGTAGGACGCGTGGTAGGAGATCTGGGCGAGTCGGCATTTGGAGCATTGGGTTTTCCAAAGGCAAGAACTCTTGCATACCGGAATCTCGATCCGCGATTTCCCGACGCGATCATAACCATTAACCCGAGGGACACGTGTCCAAGGATCCTAAAGAGATCGGGGTTCGGCATTTCGGGATTCTCAGTGACAAGAAACTCACGACAGGAGGAGTCGCGAAATCCCGAAGCGCGACGGTCCCACAGTCATAGCACTCCAGTGGAGGATGGGTGTCACTCCATGCCATCATAGGGAGTGTGGACCATAGGCGCCAGAACAAGGGATAGGTGTCGGAAGGTCAAGCTTGGTCGTGAGTCAACGCCAAGTGGCATCGGGGATCGGAGGATCGGAATTTGCGAAGGCCTGTGCCTCGCGACATCATAAACCCTGAAATCCCGATGGAAGGTTATACGGCGACAGGCATATGGTAAGTGGTCACATGGACCATGGTATAACCAAGGGGGCTAGCTAGCGTAAAGACGCGTCGGGAGTCTAGGGGACTTGTGCGCCATAACATTGAAAGGCGCCAAACCCCGACAGGAATTAAGACTATGGTCTTGTGAACGTTGTGGTCGTATTGACCAGTACTTAGCTCGGAAAGCCAATATGCTAGGAACACATCGGAGAATTGGGAGTTCTGGGTACATGGGCACTTCGGCACCGCAAACTCCGAAACCCCGACGAGAAGCTGTCGTATGGTCATACAGAAACTGGTCGTATGGATCAAAGGCTTAGCCACGTAGGGCTAAGACAACCAAGGGGTGCATCGGAGATCGGTGTTTGTAGTTGTCAAGATATCGTGGGTGTCAAAACCCCGATTGAAGGAACCCTGAATCCTGGTATAGAGTCAGGGATTGGCATTTCGCTAATACGGGTTTGTGGAGATGTCTCCTGTATGGGAGATTAACCCAAAATTTTTAAAAATTACGATAGTGGGTGTGTTACACCAATATCCCGATACATGTCGGGACTTCTCTCCTCCTGTTCACGAGGCTTATCCTTCGTGTACCTTCTGCAGATCCGATGGCTAACGGGATCCTGCACCAGATCTAATGGTCTAGATCTGTCCTTCCTGTGCGCTCCTCCTCCTGAGGCTAAATTGTGCGCAACTTCTCCCGATCCGACGACTTATGGGATTTCCAAGTGAGATCCGATGGCTGTCGGTCTCCTCCTGTTGTAGGCTCCTCTTGAGCTCCTCCTGGACATGAATCTTCAACGGTCTAGATCTATTCTCTCTTGCCGATCTGACGACAGCTGCTGCTCCTCCTGAGCTTGCACGATTTCTTCCCAGACTTGGGAGAATTTAGATTTTCCAAGGCCTCTGCCTTGTCTTCCTTTCTCTGCGAACTCCTCGACTGTGAGCTTCGCCTGCGCGTATGAATACGCTCCCTTCCTGAGCTTGTTATTCTCGAATCCTTAAAGGATTTCGACGTCTGCGCTCCTGCAGAGTCTTTGCGCACCTACAGTGCTGTCACTCCTGAGCTTCCCACGAACACTCAGACCCCTTGGGGGATTTCGTCTTTCTGCCTTCTCCCACAGATGGAGAATGAACTCGATGCCCTCCTAGATATCCTTCACTCCAGCAACCTCTGGCTGAGTGCTTCTGGATATTCAGCAACCCAGTGGAGATCCTTCAGTGGACTCTCCCTTCACAACACCGAACTCAAAGAGTTCTTTCCTCTTCTGTGCTTGCCTGCACACTTCCTCGACGCCCTCCTGGAGGAGTATCTCTTCTCCCAGAACCTCCAACAGTTCTGTCCTTCTCTGTGCACCTATGCACTTGCTCGATGCCCTCCTGGCAGAGCTTGTCAGAATCTTCAGTGATTCTGCTTCTCTTGAACTCACAGCAGAGTTCTTCTTCCAACTGCACCCATGTGCATATGCTCAATGCCCACTTGGTAGAGTTCTGCAGAATCCTCAATGATCCTGTCTACAACTGTGTTTCAGCTACACAGCCTTACCTCCTGAGGTGTTCAACAACCTCACAGGTATTCTTCTCCCTGAGTTGATGATTTCAGTCCTGTTCCTCAGCACGTCTTCGTCTGACTTTTCAGAGTTCAGAAGTGCATCCTCTGTGCACAGCTATCAGAACCCTCAGCGTTCTGTCACACCCTCCTGGTGTGAAGCCTCAAATACCTTCAACCTGAAATCACACAAACTCCCTGCAAACATACAACCACAACATAAATTTACAGAATAAAGGCAATACTCACAGACATCCATAAAATACAGAACTCATGCAGGAAAAACTGTTGTTTATATTAAAAATGGAAAATTGCCTGTATCTTTACAATGGTGTTCCTGAGCTCTCCTCGACTCTTCAACTCCCTACTTGACTAACTCAAAATGAGATATGAAAATCTCTTTTACCTGAGGGCTCATTCCTCCAGGTTCACCTACTCTAATTAAATTACATTCAATGGTTGTCTAGTCCAACACCTGGATCTAGATATCAGTCGATCTACAATAAAGCCGATCCTACCTAACGCCTACTCAAAGGCACGGATTTCATGGCTCACCAGCCTAAGCACATTAAATTTACATTCATTTCAAATTCAAATGAGGCTGTGCCTCCCTTTTAGCATATGAATGCATGCGCACTGACGTGGCTGGCTGGTTGCTGACGTGGAGCGATGCTCCTGCATCACTAACAATGCAATGCTTGTTGTATTTTACAATTTTCCGAATTTCGACCTAACGGTGCAATGCTTGTTGTATTTGACATTTTTACCAGTGGAATTTCTTGCAAGAAAGTTGTCCTTAAGTCAATGAAACCGATATCATGTCTTTCAACAACAAAATCGTAAAACACACACTCGAGCTTTTTCGATATCCAGACTTTCAACAATAAAATCATTAAACAGACACTGGAGCTTTTCTGTAAATTCCAATTTAAAAACTCGAGAGCTACCTATGGTTGTTGTATTATAGAATCCCACATAAAATTAATTTTCAGCCCAAACATGCACATAAAACAAAGAAAATATATTTACGTGGTAAAACCCTCCTTCACCTCATGAGGGAAACATCCACGGGACAATGGTAGAAACATTCTATTAGAAGAAAGAACCAGGAGATTACAACCAGCCTTACGTAATCAAGCATCCCAGGAGAGGGCTTGAATCCCCTAGCTCAATATTTGCCTCTACGAGCTACATATTTAAGTCATTTCTACTTCATTTACATAAAACTGAATATATCTAATTCTGCCCCTATTATTGCTAATTAGTTTTAACTAAAACTCACGAATACTATCTTTTTGAAAACAACCATGAATTGGTTGTCACATTCTAACAATCTCCACCTTGAGAACAATTAACCTGATTTCATGCCATTATCCATTCATCACCTTCTTGCAAGATAAAGATAGGTGATAGTAGTGCTTCCAAAACTGAAACACCCATTTCAGTGCTCCACCTAAATTTGTCATGTGACCACTGACAACACTGACTTCTCATGAAATATCCCATCCTTTCATCACAATCATCGATCTTTCTACTAGCACATTATACACAAGACATATAAGCATTTTTCTTCTTCATCACTTGGACACAAAACTGAAGAAATCTTATAATGGAAAGCCAAAAAAGATTTTTACCAGTTTCACATCATTCATACTGAATTTCCTGAGTATCATACCATGTACTCTCGTTGTGATAACCCAAAACATACCATCAATTGAGTCTCTGTGAATTTCTATGCTCAAGATTGCTTTGTTGCTCTTAGATCTTTCATCTCGATCATCCAAGTCAACTGATCCAACTTGTTGATCTTCACCATGCTTGTGCTTTATACAAGCATATCGTCGAGAATGTAAACACCAATATAGTGAGTACCATAGACACAATGGTTACGTTCACTTCTTTTAAATCTTTCTCACCGTGAAGGAATCGACTTCTTGTACCAATTTCCTGGATGCGCTTTCCAGGCCATACAATGAATTCTTGATCTTGCAAACAAATCTTTTGTTGTGATCCTGAACACCTTCATTGTTCCACCTTGAATATAACATTCGAAGACCTTAGCCCAATCTAGCCAAGACTACCAAATTAGCCTCCACTGCTCATCTCCAAGCCCTTTCACAATGGAGTCTCAATGCTCCACCTTGACTAGAACATTTCCTTGACCAAATCCAGCTACACTGGCCTAGTAAGTGTTCACCTCTCACCTTCCGACCGATTTTTAATGGAGTTACAACTAGCCTTTAAGAAAGTTTCACTACATGCAATATCAAGGACACCAAAACACGAGAAACAAACATGAACCTGAAAAACCCTCCTCTCTTCACTTAAGTCTACGTCTAGACTTTATTGGCCTGATACCAAGGGGTACGCATGCCTAAATGAGGTATTGCATCCATATGCCCAATTACATGCAAAATTTAATTTACAACTCCAAAGAAAAATAAATGTTCACACACTTGTAATTCACCACCACTATATTTCAACACTCGTTTCAGCGGTACCTCTTAGAAGAATCATACATTCGACTTCCAGGATAAGGTTCCCTTGTATCGTAACCCTGATTTCTATTGTAAGAATGTGGAGGATTTCCATAATATTGCATTTCATCTCTACGTGATTCATACCCTCTAGGGTAGACCTGATGACCTTAACCAAGACCGGTACCATAGCCATGATGATCATCATGACCAGGCATTGGACCACCATCCGTTTCATGATATTGTTTTGAAAGAACTGGTTGTTGATGTTGGCCCACTTGTGAAAGCAACTCATGATGAAAAAATAAATAAAAAAAATTCTCCTCATCTTTTTCATCATCCTGAGGCTCAACCATTAGACAATGAAGATCCTAGGTAGTTGCAGTTGTCCCACCCAATCCTGCAACAAAGTTATGCAGACGTTTGTTGAGCACCGTTGGCTTCAGAGAAATCTCAATGGGTCTTCGATATGAACAATTCAAGGTCGTTCACATTACTAAGATTCGAACGAGCGATCTTCCACCGCCCGCCAAAGGACCTGCCCTTCATACACCATGTCGACCTGTTGTCCCTTAGCAGAAGAAATGTGCTCTCACCAGCTTCTGATTTCATAGGGATTTGTGGAAACTGACTCCAGTATCACATTCTCCTTTCCAGTGGAACATGCCCTGATCACTGAAGCTCTGTCGTTCCGGCCAAATGCCTGAGTCCAGCAAAACGATCACCACATTAGAACCATAATTAGAATCTGTTGGAAAAAATTAATTTCCACCTAACCCAAAGCTTCTACCAACTTCGAGAGAGCTCGTGACAATCCACCGACACTCCGAGAACCTTCTGGACACTCTAGAGTCTTCCATTGCCTCTATAAATATGAGACAGATGTATCTGTTTTGATCAATTGAGAAATAAAGAATTTGTCTGTGTGTTATTCTTCTATATTCATTTGGTTTTTCTCTCTTCATCTTGGTATCAGAGCAGGGATCTGGGCTCACTCCCTCACGGGAGGGCCCAGGATCCTGAGAGGAGTCGCCCAGCCGTGGAGAGAAGAGTTGGAGAGCACCTAAAGTCTGTCCCCAAGGAAACACTGCAAAGAATCCCCCGTTTTTGTTCTAAGTGAGAGTTAGACACTGTGCCTAGTTGGAGATTCGTCGAGTGTGAGCGAGTTGTTGTGAAAGTTGTCGAGGAAGCCGCAGCTTCCAGGAGATATGTAAGGGCAGTGGTAGCAGTGAATTTTTTTTTCAGAATCTGCATTCGCAAAGGAGTCGCTGCCAGGAAGAAAGGCGCGGAGGCGTGGCTGAGAGAGCTTCCGTAGAAAGTCTGTGAGAAGGACGAGCTCATTTCTGATCATTTGGAAGGGGCCAGACCTCTATTTAGTGGAGTAGCATTATCCTTCAAGGAATCGTTCTTCATCCTTGCAACTGTGGCAGCATTTTGTGTTGTAATCCGATCCGGAACGGAATGAGGGTCTAAGGAAATAGGCTCAGCGAATGTCTGAAGTAAGTCCATCATAAATAACGAAACGACCCAAGAGGAAGGTCGTGAACAAGGAGGAAAAGTTAAGGGAGGCGGTCGAGTAGCCTCACATACCCTGTGCATTCGTGTGCGTCGCCATTGAAGGAAGGATTATTCTCATCGACATGAAGAGTAAGAGGAGAATATAGTTGATGATAAAATCCTGCACTACGCAGAGAAGTTGAGACTCCCTGAATAGAAGCCGAATCCAAATTTAAGTGAGGATCAAATCTTGAAGTTTCCTCATGCTCAAAAGATCTTGTGGATCGAAGCGGGATGCACTCCCAGAAGCCGCCTTCGAGATGGAAGTTGTGTTCTGTAAGGCATATGGGGACTGAGTTGTGCAACGGGGAAATCTCAAGCTTTCATTAGTGTTGCGGTAAGCAATGTTATCTTGGAGAAATCTAATTATTCTAAAAGTGATTTTTAAAGAGGAAATCACCCTTATAAAAGGATGCGCTTATTAAAAGAGGCAAGTTAATCTTACTCTTTAAATATTACATGCATGAAATGCCATATGGAAAGCTTAGTCATGGAAGATTTTGTGAGGATAAGAATGGAGAATAGTGAAATCAAAGTCACTTTAATGAAAATTATAAGGGTCTTGAAAAAGAGAAATAGCATGAGTGAAGTAGTTGTTTAAAGAGATATGAAGCTGTTGTTGTGTGTTGTTGTGTTAAAAATGGTCATGTGGGTTTAGACTTTGAAATTGAGTTAAGTTGAGAGTCAAGTTCAAGTGAGAGAAGGTTAAGGTTGAGTGATTGAGTTTTTGAATGAGTCTAAAAGCTTTCTGAAAAAGGAGTCTTGAAATGTAAAATCATTACAGGAAAGTATTAATCTCAAGAAGAGTCAAAAGTGAGAGTCGGTTTGTTAAGCTAATCAAAAGTTGAGTCCAAATGAAATGTTAAGTGATGTAAAATCATGGCAAGTGGTGTGTCAATTAAGTTTTCCAATCCATTGTCATAGGTTGTATTGTTGGATCTTGATCAACTCCAACAAGAAACATATCCATAAAGTATATTGACAAGAAAAACAAGATGCAAGAAGCAATGTAAAACATAAAAGAGAGACACATGATATAGAAGATAAAGGGTGATAAAAGAAAAAAATGGATGGTAGAATCTCGTTGGAAGAGGTAAAGATTAAAGAAGACTACAGATGAAGTTATGCAATGCTTAATGATGAGATGTAAATGGGCATATGTAAGGGGCTTGTAATGTGTTGGGAATTTAGTAAAGAATGTGGAATTTTTGTACCTGAGATGAAATGATGCATATATGATGTAAGGGGTGCATGATCAGTAGTACCCGACACCCTAGAGGTTTTTGAGTTGTAAAGCTTAGCCATAGGCAAGGCAAGCTATATTCCCCAAGAGCTTGTTGGTCCAAAGTTGTAAAGCTTAGCCATAGGCAAGGCAAGCTATATTCCCCAGGTGTTTAGTAAGCCCTGTTAAGACAGGCCTACATGGATTAGAGTGATCATGTAGCGTGTATCCCTCTTAGGCATAAAGAGTGGATGTGGCATCAAGCTGTGGAATTAACCACTAGATAGGTACAAGGGTGGTAAGGTCTACTCCTATCTAAGTTTGATGGTGATCCGAGAAGTTAGATCTTCGATTAAGGGGAGGAATGTGAGATTAAGTAATCTCAAAGTGTGAGTTTGTTGGGACCATGTTATCTAATGTATTGATGAACAATGTATGTGAAAATGATACCTAGAGAACTAGCGAGTACAGTGGATGGTACCCATGTATCTCGGTAGATGGATCTCTTTTTATATGGACATCAATGACCAAGTTGTTTGCAGGTGCAAAAGGAAGATGCAGAAGTTCGAGCATTAATCAATGTTATGCAGGTACAAAGAAGAAGCAAAATGTTTGAAGATGAAAGTCATAGTTCGTGGTCAGCCAAAACCACCAATGAGCAAAGTTTGTGGTCAACTAGAAACCACTTGATGTGATAGTTCCAAAGCATTGTAATGGTAGCACATTGAAGGAAGACCAACCATATGAAGATATGAATTGAAGATGATGACATGACTAAGATAAAGACCTAACCAAGACATGTATTTGTTAAGGAGGAGACATTGCAGATCAAAAGAGAAACTTGCCAAGGCTATGAGCACAAAACCAATTTGATTATTTCATTGAGTATTGAAAATATTGTTGTAATTAGTGGTAGAATCTAAGGGGGAGTGTTGGGAAAAAATTAATTTCTACCTAACCCAAAGCTTCTACCAACTTCGAAAGAGCTCGTGACAATCCACCGACACTCCGAGAACCCTCTGGACACTCTAGAGTCTTCCATGGCCTCTATAAATATGAGACAGGTGTATCTGTTTTGATCAATTGAGCAATAAAGAATTTGTCTGTGTGTTATTCTTCTATATTCATTTGGTTCTGCTCTCTTCAGAATCCACCCAAAAATACACTTCTGTTTGACGTGTCAAGGCTGAGGAAGTAAGGGGACTGCATCGTGCGCAACTGGCGTGCACGATCCAGGATCATGGCGAGAACACTCGGTTTCTTTTCCATCTTAGCGGTTTCCTCCTCTCTTAGCCTTATAGAGAATCCATGCAACACCATGTTATAAACATGCAACAATTTATGGTCTTGTTCTTCTGTATCAGTGCCCGAATCTGTTTCGTGGGCGTCCATGATAGCAGATGCAACGGTTGATCTGTACTAGTGCTCGTACGTGGGAAAGGCTGTTGGTTTTGAGATACCATCAACTGGAACAATGAATGTATTGCATCCATCGTTGACATATACCACCACCAACTGTTGACACAGACACAACACTAATAACAACAATGACCATGGGATTGCCCGGGAAACCATTGTAGAAGTCTATTTCACAACCTCCATATCAATCTACGCCAATCCATTTACAAAATAAGAACCCTAAAACATAATCGAAGGGAAATATATACCTATATGACATGCAAGAATTGCCTTCTCATAAACTTAAAACACTGAAGAGTTAATACACATCTCTGAAATTGCTGGAAGAAACATGCAGATCCACTATTTTGGAATCGCTGGGAAAAATTCCCAGATCCACGACTGTGAAATCAACCAGATCATCTTCTATGCGACTCAGGCTTCCAACAATCTCGAATGCCATCGTAACCGCCACTATCGTTGCCTCCACCGTACCACCTTGCTACCCTTGCTTCCATGGTATCCACGTGAACCATGGCCACAGTTGCCACCGCTTCTGCGAAGCTATCTCCTTCTATCATCCTCTGCTGTAATCTTCCTCAGATTGCACTTACCCGAGCTCTGACACCACTTGTTGTATTCTAGAATCCCACATAAAATTAATTTGCATCATAAACATGGACATAAAACAGAAAACAAAAAACAAGCAATTTACGTGGTAAAACCCTCCTTCACCTCATGAGAGAAACATCCATAAAACAATGGCAGAAACATTATATTAGCAGAGAGAAGCAGGATATTACAACCAGCCTTAGGAAACCGTGCATCCTAGGAGGGGGCTTGAATCCCCTTGCTCAATATTTTCCTCTACGGGCTACATATTTAAGCCATTTCTTCTTCAGTTACATAGAACTGAATACATTGAATGCTGCCCTATTTTTGCTAATTAGTTTTAACTAAAACCTAACAATACTATCTTGTTGAAAATAACCGTGAATTGGTTGTCACATTCCAACAATGGTGAATTGGTAAAGCAAAGCTTGTATGTGCAGAGGTGCTTTGACAAACTAAATGGCTTCATTTCTGATTATCTTAGCTGCAATTCCGTTGATTTTTTATTTTTTTTCTTTCATTTGATCGATTTTTTTTTTTTTTCAAAGTGTAATTTCGATATTCGGAATGGATTTAGAAGCCGACAGTATTGAATGGATGAAATTACAATCCTGAAACTATGACCATTTCCACTGAATTTAAACCAAAATTCCACTGAAAACGGGGCGATTTAGATGGTGATTAGCCGCATTGATATTTAAGGAGGACCTACGTCTAAAGAGACCATGATTTACATGTACTTTAATAATCAACTCGCTCGCTGAATGTGAGCCAACCTCAAAGTTTTGGTCGTTTTCCACAAAACAAAGGAAAGCAAAAACAACCCGCGGGAAAATTGGTAATCTTGAACAGAAGTTTCGGTATACACATTTTTTTGTTTGATGAAATTGTTCATATGCATTTGATTTTTTTTCATATCTTATAAGCTCCTGCTGGGACACTATTATAGTGATCAGTACGATGTTAAAGATCTATCAATTATGTTTTAATATTTTTGAAAGATGTATTATTTCCATTTATTTTTGAAACACAAATTACAAATTTTATATATATATATATATATATATATATATATATATATATATATTTCAATTTCATATATCACAAATCTTGATCAGAATTAAATACCCCTGGAATATGCTTATTTTTTCTTACAAACATTAAAAAAAACATATTCCAAAAAAAATTACTGGCCCGACCCAATCTACAACATTTTCTAGTCTTCCCAATTCTTTTTCTCCTCCTCCTAACTCAACCTACAAACACCATCAATGCACTCACAAGATCTTCCTCTGAGCATTCCCAATCCAAAACATTTTCTCGTACTCTGAACTCAACTTGTCAACACCATCAATGCACTCACAAGAGCATCCTCCGAGCTCAATTTGACTTGTCAATGCCATCAATGCACTCACAATAGCATCCTTCGAGCTCAACGTGCATTGACAAGATTATTGTTGAGCATCTTCGTGGTATTCCCTAAACAACCGCGTACAATCATGGTTCGTGGATTGCACCACAAACTTTTGATTGTCGCTCCAACACTTCATTCTTCAATTGCAATCCAATTTATCTTCTCCACCACTGGAGTTGAGTAGAAATTCAATGGCAGATTGAAATTACACGATTGTTGTAGCTACTATTGTTGAGTAGGAATTGCAAGAACCCTAAGTTGCAAATTCAAATTATGCAGTTGGTGTGACATGGGAAGTATGAAAAGCAGGTAGAGTTCATGCTAATAGGTTGGAGAGAGGACCTCCTTTTCCTTGCTCCAAATATGTGAAATGACTCATCGCGGGCTCAAGATGAGAGGTAGTGCTCTCTCTCTTCTCATGGAAATGAGACAAATACTATGCACCTTAAACGCCTATGGATGACTGGGCGATGGACCATAGTAGAGGTTTATCCACCATTAAAGAGCCTAAAAAAGGCAAGGAGAGACTCAAGATGGGAGCACTGCAAGAGTGGAGATTCGTATGCTTCGGCATGAAAGAACTAAAGCCGTTGAGGCCAAAATAGAAAATAAAGATGTTAAGGGTGTAATACCGGGCACAAGCATAAGGAAAGGCATGTGTGAGCAGGTCGCAACACTCAAGAAGGACAAAGAACTATGCTAGTTATTTAACTGGGGTCAAGAAGGACACAAATCCAAGCTAGTTATTGGGTTGGTAAGCATCCATACCTGGTACTTTTTCTTGGGATACAGAGTTCCCTAACCCAACGCGAATTGCTTTGGGGTTCTTTATACTAAATCAAAGGCTTGTTTTAGATCCTCTTGTGCTCGTTGTTATTGGCCCTTAAGCATCAATGGCTAAGATAGATATGTCAAAATATGCAATTCCAATAGAACATAATATATGGCCATTTTTGGGCATAAGAGAATTTTTGTAAAAAAATAAATTAGTTTTGATTTATATTTATTTAATGTGTAGAAAGTAGTTATCTATGTTCTGCCTCCATCGTGGTAATTGGGTAATGGTTTGTATTCTCTACCTCCATTGTTGCAGGTGGATTCAATGCTCGATCAAGCTCCTTTTGAACTGCTACTAACTTTTATTTCAGGATTGTAATATGCTACAATTGGATCTGCCCCTGTAGATTTATAAGTGCCATTGAATCAATTTTAGATAAAATATGTATACTAAACCACTGCAATCTAGGTTTGTCATTTTTTCATCGCAGGTTTGTCAATGTTTCATCACAGGTTTGTCAATGTTTTGTCAAAGGTTTGACTAACATGGCTTCTCCCTCCCATACACAAAACTTCATACATACAACCTTCTCATAATTTTTTCATCGCAAGTTTGTCAATTATTCGTTGAAGGTTTGTTACAGTTTCATTGAAGGTTTGTCACATTTTCGTTGCAATTTTGTCACTCTTTTGTTGATCTTCCAACGAACAAGCAACGTGAATGTGACGAATAGATTGGGGAACATTAGTCATTCTTACGACGATATATTTAGTCAGTATTTTAATGAACGATTGAATGTCGTACTTGAGACAAAGGTGAAGTGACAAAAAATGATTGGTTCCTTCGTTGTACTTGTGAAGTTCTGGTGACAAACATGCATCAGTAAATCATTAAAAAATATTCACAATGTACTAGTGAAGCCAAGACTATTCACTTAATACATTGTTCCACAAATGAGAAAATTGCAGACATCTTCATGAAAGGGCTTGGAAGATAAAATTTTGAGAAGTTCATAATGATGCTTGGACTCACACACACCCCTTCGGATTAAGGGGGGGGAATGTTGGACACATAATCATTTGTGGTTGTATTACTTGGAAAATTAATGTAAATATGAATAGTAATAGGTGATAGGAAGCGTCATATGTTATGGAAGATGAACAACCATTTTACTTGTATTTATTCACCTATCTAGTTAATGCAAAGACATTAAGTGTGAAGTTAATTTTCCATCATTCCTGGCCTAAAAATTCCCAATCAAATCCCTCACCATTTAGAATAGGGAACCCATCTGGATTATGGCTTGGCAGCTATTGTTGGTTTTGGTTTTACTGCTTCTGGCCCAGTCTACCGATGAAGGTGAATGATGCAAACAAAATATGTAGATGAAGACTATGTAAATGCATGAAATAAATCTAACCTACTCTAAACCTATCCTAGCCTAGCCAAGAGAAAACTATTGTAACTGAATGAGTTGTAATGAAACTAAACTATTCATAAACCCCAATCAGATAGTTGTCATGAAGGTGCACAGTTAGAAACAGATTCACAACTCGTATGCTCATGACATATAATATAAGAAAGAACAACAAAACTACAAGAGTAACATAGGTTGCATCAGATTAACATATAAGAAAACATGTCCTTACAACCCATGTGAACAACATACATTCTGCTTGAAATAATTCACAACAAAACAACAACAAACACTAGTTCTTCTCTCTCTCAAAACTCTCCCTAAGGGCTTCTCAATATTAACAGTTTCAACAATGGTACATCTAAGCGCCATGGAAAGATCTTCAATTTTAGTTGACATTGTTTTCCCAAAATAGTTAAGAAATGTACACTGTTTGAAGAGACAAAAAGACCTTTCTTTAGATACAATTCTAGTATGTATTGAAGTCTAATGTGACTCTTGGCCTTCCACCTTCCCCCATGAACTTTTATTTACCAACGTTTTTCCCTATCTTCTTTGCAATGATGAGGGAACAAAGATAGCAGTTACATTTCGAATTTGTCTTCCAGTGTTGGTGGGATGTAATGGATTTCGACTATAGTGGCTTTCTTCCAATGTCATAATGGGTTTGGACATTGGAAAATCTTGGTTGTTCAGGTTTGGAAGTTGATCATAATAGGGTTCATACCTCCTATTCATCCATTTGAATCAGATTCCCTTTGTGTCTCCCTTGTCACTGCTACAACTGTTGTTGTTTCTTCTTTGTTGTCCTTGTCTATAGATCGCATCGTGAGGATGTTGAGTGCGACCTCCCCTCGACATTGGTACCTAACATCATTCAACATACACCAAATTAGTGTATTTAGATTAAATTATCGAAAAAAAGCATTTAAATCCATAGAAACGAAACAATAATTAATTGAAATGTCATGTAAACTTCCCTTAATTCAATTCCTAGTTCCTTCTCTCATGGTTGATGTGTTGTGTTCTTTGTGGTTGTTAACAAGGTGCCAGATATTACTCTTGAAAAATGAAGAAAATTGGTTAGGAATTTCTCCAATCATATAATTAGGAAGTCGTATATCTCAGAAATACCTTTCCAACGGTATAAGAAATGCATGAAATGAATACCCGAGTCAAAATTTATGGCCATAATACAAAAAACAATATGGAGGGTATTATTGTTCTTTCAGACTAGTCAGTGGGAACTCCTCTAATTTGTATCGGAGGATTTAGTGGAAACTCCTCTGGTTTTCACCAAAGTAGTTATGAACGTTTCCAAGAGAACTAGAGATAATCTTGGGAAATCCCTTGGGGAGAAACAGTGTGCGTGAAAGGATTGGATCCATGAATATGATCAATAGTTCGTAATCATCAACTTTGATTCCATTATGAAATTCCCATATAAAATTGAGCAATGACAACATGGCTGAAAGTGAGCATATGTGACAAACCTTCGACGAATAATTGACAAATTTACGATGAAAAAATGATGAGAATTTTGTATGTACAATGTTTTGTGTCTAGGATGGAGAAGCCACGTTAGTCAAACCTTTGACGAAACATTGACAAACCTGTGATGAAACATTGACAAACCTGCGATGAAAAAATGACAAACCTATCGTCGTAAATGACAATTATTTTAATAATTTCTAGAGAATACAAAGCGCTAAAACATTTTCAACTAGCAGTTGAATCAATTCATTTCTTGCTTCTACTTTACTCTAATGTTCATCAAGTCAAATGACAAGGGTAAGAATCCATCAATGTCCTAGATGAACATTAAATTGCGAAAGTAGTCCACCACGACAGTTCAAACATTTACTACATTACATATGTAACTTTGCATATGTTTCTCCAATAAAATTCCCCCACCACTTTTTCTAGAAATAGTTATATAGTTTCCATTTCGTTGTCACCAATGTGATATTCGTGGTGTAACCAAGATTGCACCTATTATGGAATTGAATGTAACACCCCTTGTAAACTTTGATATGTTATTAATTGAAAAACTAACCCATTGATTAAATTCTGTTTAGTTAATTTAGATTGTTATATATAAAGATCAATATATTGAGAAAATATTTATCTGTCCTTACTAACATCATAACTTTAAAATCCAAAATTTCATCTACAACACATTCAATTGAAGGATAAATTCAACACTTAAATTGAAACAACTTAATTAATGTAATCAATGAAGAATTAGTAAAATACCTACAATATCGTTCTATATAGAAGTCCATCCGTGTAGTTGTCATGAACTTGTCCGATTTCTTAGCTCCATAGCGGCTTATTCGATTGGTCAAGTGTTTCACAAATTGGGATTCTTCCTCACATCAAACTAGCAGGTTATCTAGCTACTAACTCCACGAAACTGTGATTTCCTAGCGCTCCTTGATTGTATCTCTAACAACCACAACAATGACCATTACCCTCTCTATAATCCACTAGAAATCCTTCCAAGCTCAAGTTTCTCAAAACCCTATTCAAACTCAGTTCTCTCTCTTAATTATTTCCTATGTTCGTTCCCTCCTCCTCCTCCTCCAAAATCATCCTACCCTATATTATTATGTCAATGTCCCCTTCATTCCCCTCTTTCCCCACTTTCTTAGTTCTCTCTCTTAATTATTTCCTATGTTCGTTCCCTCCTCCTCCTCCTCCAAAATCATCCTACCCTATATTCTTATGTCAATGTCCCCTTCATTCCCCTCTTTCCCCACTTTCTTACTAACCTCCTGAGAAGATTCCTAGGAACATCAAAATATATTAAATATTTCCCCACCTACCCACATTAATAAACCCTACATATTATCAACTCGATTAAATTAAATTAAATTTAGGGTAGGTTACAAAATCCTAAGTCCTAATAGATGTAATTGGATTTCTCTTTTAGTAAAATATAACTAAAATTTGAAATGAATGGTAAGAAATTCGAATGAAGGTTAAATCACAATCATAGAATTTCACCTTTTACTACATCCACCATACATCCACCATGCATCAAGCATTAATAATTTTATTTTAATAGGTATTATATATTAATTGATGCTAGTGCATGCGTGAAAAGTATGTATACTAGCCCGTGCATAAATAACGCATGCGTATACTAAAGATAACAACCATCACCTCTAATGCATAGTTCCTCCACCGTCATTGCAAAATTTGTTGAATATAGAATACCATGTGTAGATGGCCCCATCATAGAATACAAATGTGGGCATTGTTTTTTTGAATGTGTGGTGCATGTGCAATCTACTCTATATCTATACCAGATTAAGTCTAAACAATATCTACACATTACATTGGGTACCATTTTTTGTGGAAATAAGAATATTGTAATTCACACACCTCCCCATTCTATATGTTTGCAGATCTCTCTCAGTCCACCAATCAAACATCAATTGAGGTACCGGTTTTTATGGCTGAAATGTCATCATGCTTGACATGCTCAATTCTCCCATTAATTTTATATTATCCATGGATGTTAAGTTATCACTTACCGTGACAAGGGTGGTTGCATCCAACCGATACAACGCTTAAAGCCTTAATTTATCGGCGTAAATAATGGTTCAATGGATAGAGTAACAACCTCTTTTTGGTGCTTAAATCTCAAACTTACTTTAAACCAACAAGTTAATGACTTTAATTGTCACTCGAAAATGTCTTCCCTTTGGGAATCTTCTCGTTTCCCTTAAACCCTTCCGTGTGTGGAGCCATATGGAAAGAATCCCTATAATCTACCATTCACACTTCCTATAATCTACCATTCACACTTCCTCTTGGATATTGAATATCAAGCATGTAGCTACAACATACCTAATTCCCTCCATGCTAAAAAAATGGACTAGCTATAAATTTGTCTTTCTTTCTTCCTCTACTTCAACATCCACTTCTTGATTTTCTTCTGCTCGCAACATGTTTTTTCATTCTTCTTAGTAGGTCATCTTGTCACCAATGCTTATGAATTCATAGTTTGTTTAAAAGAAAATTTTCATATTTCTTTTAGTAACCATTGACACACAATTTCATATATAATGATATTATTGACGTTAGTGCTCCCACTTAAGCCAACAATAAGGTTATCACGAGAATTTGGCGGATTGCAAAGCAAGCATCAACATTCCAAAAAATCCTTCACATCATCTCTAATGGCCTTCAAATAATTTGCATGATTATCGAGGTGTTTAGGTGATCGATCGCCCTATCACCATCCTTCATCTCGAGCACATATGGATTCTTCCTAAGGCTTATAAAATTCATGAGAGACCTGGATTCATACGTCTTCTCAATCCCTCACAAAAGTTCAATTGTTGTATCATGCCCCAACACTTTCATCACCATTAAATCAAACAAGTTAAGGATGGCCAGGAAAAATCCTTATCATTCATCTTGTCCCAATCCTCTTGCTTTATAGTATCCATCTTCTTGTCGATTATGATGACGTCCTTCATCTTTCTTAACAACGAAATAATCCGTTTTCAATTTTCAAAGGTTGAAGTTGTGGCCAATAAATTTCTCGGTTGCTAACTTGATATAATCCATTTTTTATTACAAGAATCATTATAGCATCCCATTGAATTTGAATTAATTGTACAACACACAAAATTGTATCTCCTCAATCATGGGAAATACCGCAAACCTACTACCACAAGCGCAAAGAGTTAAAAATACATCCATGATGAAACACAACAGCTTCAAAACACTA